>CM076969.1:16066190-16092935 GCA_039105355.1 Benthosema pterotum | reverse complement strand
AGAGAGAGAGGGAGGGACAGTTTTCGTTGACTTCAAACAGCTCGTGATCAACCTGCTGCCTGAATCTCTGATGTCTCTCACTCACCACACACACACACACACACACACACACACACACACACACCACACACACACAACACACACACACACAACACACACACACACACACACACACACACACACACACACACAGTACAGGTACAGTAGGTTGTCTCATATATTATTTATTTGTATTTTTGCTCATGTATTAATAATGGAAGTAAAATGAACACATTGCATTAGGAGTATAAAAGACACTGCTCTGGTCGTACTGTTGTTGTGTTGCTGTCCGTCCATCCGACCGTCCATGCATGCACATTGTGCATCCATGCATATACTGTATGTGTGTGTGCGTGTGTGTGTGCATGTGAGTTTATATCCGTTCATAGAAATAATGTATAAAGAAGGAGCAACTGTTTTTTTAACATGCTGCTTTAACACTCCACCAATGAATAATATTCAAATGTGGCTGCAATTGTCTCAAAATCATTCTCCAAAGCTAACCCTTTCATAACATAATGCTTTAACAATAAATTTCCACATTTTTTTTTCACCACAATTTGGAATTTGTGTGGTAAATCATCTCTGTTTTCCCAAGTCTTATATTGTTAATATAATATTATGGTTAATTGCATTGATCGTGTACTGGTTGCTTTGACAATGTGAACAATCAGTAAGTGCTTTTCATGCAAACAAACAAACACCCTTTCAATTGAGGAGAGATAGAGATGGACAGACAGATCTCAGATGCAAGTGTTAGTTTTGTGTGAGAGAGAGAGAGAGAGAGAAGAGAGAGAGAGAGAGGAGAGAGAGAGAGAGAGAGAGAGAGAAGATAGGAGAGAGAGAGTGAGAGAGAGGAGAGAGAGAGAGAGAGAGAGAGAGAAGAGAGAGAAAACATGCGTGGCTGAGATTCCCGTGTGTGTGGCCCCACTTCACCATGCTTATATTCTAGCAGAGAGAGAGAGAGAGAGAGAAAGCGCTATTCCTTTCTCTCTCTGTCTGACTCAAAGGCTTCGGTGTTTGACACATTTCTAGGAGTGCTGCCTGGGTTTGCATCATTTCCACACAAAGACACACTGACTTTCAAACTTTGCCTTTGTTGTTGTTGCTTCTTCCTCTTTTGCTGCAACCCAGTACGGGCATCATCATCCTCATCGCTACGCTGTGTGCACAAACTGCAAGAAAAGTTCTCTCCTCTTTCTTTTGTCTCCCGGACAGAGTGCATTCGCTCTAAGCTCTAGTCATGTTTTTACAGTTTTTCCAGTCGGCAGCACAAAACACTGTATAATAATTCCAGCAGTGACTTGTTTCACTCCACGGCAGAGCTTCCTCCTCACTTCTCAACTCAAACCCCCCTAAAGTTTGTTCTTTGGACTGGCGCTGTTGTGACAGTATTTGTGTTAAATGTGCCTTTCACATTAAATCTTCTTATTGGGTGCCCGGATAATATGAACGGCAAGGACAGGGGTGATTGGTGGGGAAACTTTCAAAAACCGTGTGAAAATAAGTTGCTCTCTCCATCATTCCTTGGCCGTGTTCCTTCCCTTCACGTCGTATAAAATCAATGATCGACCGAGGCCTCTGAAACGAGAGCATTCGAGTCACAATATTGTAATTGGGAGTCGTTTGGCAGTTGTTACGTTCATCATCATATGGCTAATCTTACACCGAGGATTCCATCAGCTATAGGGACTGGTCTGTTTTTAAAATGTTAGGTTGCCTTCTGGTTGAACTCTGTCACAAAGCTCTAAATCAGCGATACCAGGAGTATATTGCAAGTGGGACCTGAAATAATTGACAACACACTGATACACTGATATATGACATGAATATAATATAAATAAAAGCTAATAGGACTAGATGTTCCAATCCCTATATGGTAATTTAGCGCTCTGAAGGTCAGAGTGGAGTGGTGAACACGGAGAGCAGGACTTTCATTGAGGTCATCAGGTGGGCACCCTATTTCACACCGACGTTTCGTTGATGTAAGCCCACTACGTCTCCAGAGGGCTCAACGGTGTGCCTGGCTTCCCAGGTACACCCCCCTCCGTTCCATGCTCTCCATGTTCAGCACTGGACTCTGCATGGCAGGGGCGTCCTACTCCCTGAGCCAGGCCGAAGCCTGACCGCATACCTCTGGTCTTTATTTTGCTGCCCAACTGCTGTCCTTCCGTCTGATCCACAGCCAGTGGCTGCTTTTCCTCGGCAGCGTTTGACACAGCCTTGATAGCCTGTTGGAGGAACGACCCCTCACTCCCATCTTCTTCAACAGACTTGTCGTTGATGTTGCCACGTAGCCTCTAGTCCCCACTTCTACCGGAATATGAGGGTCTTCCAGCCGTTCTGGGAGGCTTCTGCTGCCAGTCTGAGTATCTGTTCTTTTTTCTCTCTATGCTTCTTAAACCCCTTCTTTCCATGGTACAGTCAGCTCTATTACATATACCAGCTTTGTTGTTTTTGACCACAGGACCATGTCTGGGGCGAAGTGTTGTGATTGCTATTTCTGGGGGAAATACAAGCTTTGTTTCTAGATCCACTTCCATTGTCCAATCTCGAGCCGGATGTAGAATGCTTGTATCCTGTGATGTTGTTTGGTGCTGTGGAGTTTGAGACCTGCTGTCACACGAATGGTGTGAAGTTTGCTTTTCCTGTTTGATCTGTGTGGGAGAGCATTTATTGTGGTTCGCCTCTGTTCCAGTGTTGATGCCAGTTCTCTGAGGACTTGATTATGTCTCCAGGTGTAGCGACCCTGGGCAAGACTGGTAGGACACCCTGAAAGAATGTGCTTCAAGGTTGCAGGTGACTGACAAAGGGAACAGGCGGGATCTTCTCCGAACCACAGCTGCAAATTTTGAGGTGAGGGTAGGAGGTCATACGTAGCTCTAATGACAAAACTCAGCCGTGCTCCCTCCATCTCCCACAAGTCCGCCAGCTGAGTTTTTCTCTTCTCCATACTCTCCCAGTTAGTCCATCTGCCCTGCTTAGCCATCGAGACGGCTTTAGCATGTCGCTCTGGCCTCCTCCTGTCCTCCTGACTTCCTCAACTACCAGCCGTCTCTTTTGTACAGGTGTTGCTTTGTGCCACAGAGGATTTTTTGGGATGAGCCCGAGACCTGCTCTCCCTTGTTGGACTTGGCCTACCACATCCCTGAAGTGAAGAGCAGATTTTGCATCCTGAACGGCTTCTGCTGGAGGTCCACTTCCGTCCCGTTGCCACCCGGGGGGCTGCTGTTCGAATGATGGCATCTTCAGATTCAGTAAGGGTCATGACCAACCTTGCTTTGGTGCATTTAAATTCCTCCACGAGGCCTGTGATGGGCAGTTCCAATTTACTCTTCCCATACAGTCCGATGGAACTCAGGCATCGTGGAATTCCAAGCCACTGTTTCAATTGTGTGCTGATCACTCTTTCCAACTTTTCCCACTTTAGTGATGGGGATCTCATAGACAGTTAACGGCCACATGATTCTTGGGAGTATGCCAAACTGAAAACACCATACTTTCAGTTTTCCTGGCAAAAAGGTCTTGTTGATGCGTTTCATGTATGTAATGGTATCGTTTTTTAGATGTTCGAATTGTTCACTGTCCTTGAGTTTTGCGTCATACCATCGTCCCAAGCTTTTAACTGGCATTTCTGACACTGTTGGTACTGGTGTTCCTCCGATGTGAAATCTGTGATCTTTGATCTGACCCTTTACAATGGAGATACTCCTGCACTTGCTCGGTTTCAGCTTCATCCTTGCCCATGTGATGTTTTGGTGAAGCTTGTCCAGAAGCCGCTTGGTGCAGGGGACAGTTGTTGTTAGAGTCGTTATATCATCCATATAGGCTCGTATCGGTGGTAGTCTCTGACCACATAGTAGCCGTTTGCCCCCTACCACCCACTTCGAAGCTCTGATGATGATTTCCATTGCCATTGTAAAAGCCAATGGGGAGATGGTGCATCCCGCCATGATCCCTACTTCCAGAGGCTGCCATGCTGTGGTCATGCTAGATGTTGTAATGCAAAACTGGAGATCCTGGAAGTAGTGTTTTACCAGATTTGTTATTCTTACAGGCACTTGAAAAACTCAAAGGCAGTCCAGAGTAAGAGATGAGGAACTGATCCATAGGCGTTGGCCAGGTCAAGAAACAAGACATGCAGGTCCTTTCCTTCCTTTTTAGCAGTCTGGATTTGATGCCAAACGGCACTGTTGTGTTCCAGGCATCCAGAAAAGCCTGCTATGCCAGCCTTTTGGATTGATGTGTCAATGAATTGGTTTTGTTTCAGATACCTTGTCAGTCGTTGCGCCAGCACACTGAAGAAGATCTTGCCTTCTATGTTGAGAAGGTTTATTTGACGGAACTGTTCAATGGTAGATGAATTCTTTTCCTTTGGTATCAGAACTCCTCCCGCTCTTCGCCAGGCTTTGGGGATCATCTGTTTGTCCCACGCAACCCTCATATTCTTCCAAAGGAATTTCAGCACATCTGGAGCATCTTATATACACTGTATGGGACACCATTAGGTCCTGGTGCAGATGCCGATCTTGCCTTTTTTACTGCCTTTATCACCTCACTCAGCTTGGGAGGGCTGGTGTCAAACTGATGTTGGGGGGGTGATATTGGAGGGATGTCAGCCGGAACAACTATTGGTTCATCTCTGTTCTCATCAGTGTAGATAGATCTCAGATGTGTTTCAATTTCTTCTTTTGATGCTTCCAGAGATTCGCTCTTTTCCTTTGTGAATATGCCTTTCACAAATTTAAAAGGGTCTTTGTAGAAGTCTGTTCTTGCTTTTTCTTTCTTTTTTTCCGACGCATCCGAAGGTTTTCTGCTCTGCGAAGTTTTGAAAGCCTCTGCCTTAACTCTTCTTGCAGGAGGTCGAGACCTTCTCTTTCTTCAGCTGTTGCTCTTTTCCACAACTTTCTTAGCCCACGTCTTTCCTTCACAAGTTGATGGATTTCTTGAAGCCGACGGGATTTGGGGCAGGAACCATGTCCTTCTTTCGGGTTGTTCTTTCGCTCCAAATTTCTCCTTTCCATAGCTGTAGATTAGGTCACCCATTGTTTCCAATTTCTTTTCAGCAGATCCCTTGATCTGACTTAGGATCAGGCTCAAGTCTGTGCCAATAGTTTCCCACTCCTTGCTGTTAGACTTAGGCCATTTCACCAACGGCTTTCGTCCTTGCATGTTCTCAATTTTGCGATGTGCTGGGTTGTGCCTAGGACTGAAGGTTCTGCCCAACACTTCTTCCTCCTCCTCCTCCCTTTGGGTGCTGATTCTCTGCGGACTGTGGGTTTGTTCCTGCCGCTGAGGTTCATCCGACTGATTTAACCTTCTTCTTGACAGAATCTGGTCAATGCGGGGCCCTGGGTTGGTGCTTTTCAGGCATTTCTTCCGTCCTTGGTGTATCTTCAAACCGTGGGTTGAAGTTACTTTACTCCATCCACAAATGCAAGATTGAAGAACATGTTTTAGCTGCTGCTGTTTTCTCAAGAGTATTGCCACTTACTTCATTCGTTGTCGTGTCCGTAGCGAGGTTCGTTACCGGAGGTCAGCCAGTGAGTCTTCTTGCGCCCCTGCTCTCGCAGACTCTAGGGGTATTCTTTCTTGTGAACTTTCTGTAGCAAGGTAAGGTGGCCCTTGTTCCCTAGTAGGGTGACGGGGCCTGCTGTTGTGGGTACTAGCCCAAAACAGCCCCGTTGGGTCTATTTCCTCCTGTCAGCTGTCTCTCCAGGCTGTCACACGGTCTTTCCCATGTCGTCAGCTGCACTTTCACAACAGTCACTGGGGTTTTCTTCCAGAAGATCAATAAAAGCTAATAGGACTAGATGTTCCAATCCCTATATGGTAAGTTAGCGCTCTTGAAGGCCACCCCCTGGTTTGCTGTCTAACCGCTTGCTCTTTGATTTGCACAGAGTGCACAGTACATGATTTTATTTGAGGAGCTAAACCACAGCAGATATATGGTGTTTGTCTCAGAGCTCTCGCGAGATTTGGCTGCCAGACAGGAAAGAAATTACACATCAAAAAGCAACACATCAGACAACACATACGTCGCTGGAGTCCTCCAGTGACATTCAAGACCAGATCACATGCCATATGAGGATGATCTTTATGTACCGTAATTTCCTGGTGACACCAAGTCTTCATCAGTTGAAATAATAAAGCTATAGCTAAGCTATTCTGGACCAAATCTGACTAGTTATGATTGATTTAAATTAGCCTGGCCTCAATCTGACTCTCTCTGATTCATCCAGGGACGTCCTTCTTTAGTGGACAGGATTTGTGTTGATTGAAATCAGGTGATATTATGGGCCAGATTTGATTACTCTTGGACTGCCTTGATCTGGCCACAATCAGGACATCAATAATTTGCCCTGATCCCAGACGAATCTGCCGTCCGGAATTGCATGATAGCGAAAATGACCCTGCTAAAATGTCCCTTTAAATTAAAATGTTCAAAGACTGAAAGTGAAACTGAAATGCCTATCCCCAAGTACAAACTTGTGTTAGTCCCACTGATCCAATTATCCACATTCAGAAAAACTCAGGTTCAATTTAATTTAGAAAGCAGGTTATTTAGACCAGGGTTTGACTCAGAGAGCAGAACTCAGACAGACTCCCAATTCACTGTGTATTCTCCCTCACATTTTTCACATAAGCTATTTCCTGAATTTCAGCCCTCAAAGCATGTTCTAAGTACTGTATGTTACTGTATGTCAAAAAGGGATGGGGGGTAGTCAGTAGTGTGGTTTCCATGGTTCCTGGAAAATTGGCCCTACAAAGACCAATCAGAATTTGACTTAAAGCGCAAGGGATGCTGGGAAATGTAGGACTCTATCTAAAACCTACTGTACCGGCAGTGACCGCCAGCCAAAGTCACATAGTTAATTAACTGTGCCATTTTTTTCTAAATCTATACACTGATTTGAATGAAAAATCATCTCTCTCACACTTGTGCCAGTGATCACCTTCTGAAGTGACAATGTTGGCACTTGTGCCTGAGGTTGCCTATACCCTATTATTTAGACATTTGTTAGATTCATTTGTTTGTAGGCTGGCATCATCATTAATCATTTTTTTCACAGTATATTGTTTAACTGCTGGGTGCATCGTTGTGATCCTAGATTACTGAGGCACTACTGAACCCTGCCTCTACGAATTTGAGTTGTGTACTGTTGTTGTGCTTGTTGCTCTGGAGAAGAGCGTCGGCTAAATGCCCCGAATTGTAAATGAACTAATGAACTATGAGCAGCATACAGCTCTGCAGGGTTGTGGTTGTTCCTCCTGGTTCCATCCACCAGTGACCTTCTCCTTCTCCTCACCTCCTTAAGAGAAGCAGGCTGTCGCCCTGATTGCATCTCCCTGCCTCCCGTCAGCGCACGGCCAGGAGCAGGCTTAGAGCTTCAGCCCCCCCCCCCCCCCACACACACACACACACACACACACACACACACACACACACACACACACACACACACACACACACACAGAGCTTGTTGCGGCCACCACCACCACCCCACCTCACCTTGTCGCCGAGGGTCTGTCACTGCATAACGTCACACAACTGTTGAGTTTTCTGTGCTGGCCGGTGGGCCGCGCGGCGAATTAGCAGCAGTCAAATCACATTAATGCACATGTACATCAAACTATTAAGAGCACAGGAGTCATCTCAAATTAAAAATCTAATTAGCCTTAGCGCCTGCCGGCTTCCCTGATAACTAACAGACACGCACACACGCGCACGCGCATACACATACAGTACATAGCGATGGACGGACAGACGGAATGCTATATGGATGGAGTGACGTCAGCTCTTCTATATGGACATCATGCCATCTCTGTCGGGTGGAAACGTACAGTGTCCAAAACCATTACTTCTATGAAAACGAACAAAAAAGGAAAACGTGTGCTTCAATGTAGCTGTACTATTGAGTCATGCCATTGTATTTGTACTTTTCATTGATTTTATCAAACGTGCCATAGACTATATAAAGATACGGTGTGGTTTTCAACCTTTTTGATACCAGGGCCCACTATTCAGAATTTGAGATGCGGTACCACCATTTGATGACATTTTAGCCTCACATTTTGCCTTTGTCCACAATTCCATCCTGGATTTGGGAAACAAAACAGTCAAACATACAGATCAAAATGACCATTGATCTTCTACATTCTCTAGTTGTGTAGACTTGGGCTAATTCAGATGATGAATATTTTAACTCTTGAGAGGATAAATATGAAATTACACTCTCAAAGAGTTACATCTGGTTAACAAACTGTCCATTGTTTAGTTGGGGACCACCTGGAACCCTCTCAAGGACCACTGGTGGTCCCGGACCACTGGTTGAAACCCCCCTGTTTTAAATGCACCAAGTCTCTGTATGTACTTCTGTGTGTATATCTGTCATCCATGTTACTCTAACTGAACCCCACCGACTTCAAAGTCGACAGGCACGTTCCACACCACCACAGGGAGATCAGTGCCTGGAGTCCAGTCCAACTGTGGTGGTCAGACCCACAGTTGTCCAGAACCGCCACAATGTCTTGAAGACTATACATACCAGTTCTGATTCTGATTACGAAAACAGTTCTGGAAACGGTTCCAACTGTGATGGATCCCATTGTGTTTCCTCAGTATCGAATTTGGATCGTCCAGTTCTGGATCCCAGTGCTTTCTGTCTGTCTGTCTGTCTGTCTGTCTGTCTGTCTGTCTGTCTGTCTGTCTGTCTGTCTGTCTGTCTGTCTGTCTGTCTGTCTGTCTGTCTGTCTGTCTGTCTGTCATCTCAGCTGGTTGGGGTTGTCACAGCGGTCCATACAATAAGCCCGGGCTGTGTGTGTGTGTGTGTGTGTGTGTGTGTGTGTGTGTGTGTGTGCGTGTGTGTGTGTGTGTGTGGCCTTGCCTCTGTAGGGTTATGGATGATGGATGGTGGGAGATTAGGAAGTGTAAATGAAAGAACAGTTGTTTCATGAATGTATGCATATGGTCTGTCTCTCACACACATGACTACACACACACACACACACACACACACACACACACACACACACACACACACACACACACACACACACACAACACACACACACTGTGTGTCTGTCTTTCTCTTCATATCTGCCTGTCTCTCTCTCATGCACACACACGTGCCCATGCAAACATGCACGCACATAGCCAGGTGTAGTATGGTGCGTGTGTGTGTGTGTGTGCGTGCATGTGCATGTGTGTGTGCGCGTGTGTGTGAGTGTGTGCATGCGCGTGTGTGTGTGCGTGCGTGTGTGTGTGTGTGTGCCATGTGTATGCATGTGTGTTTGTCTGCTCAGCTCCTGCTGTGTGTCTCATTCATGTTTGAACAGATATGCCAGACCCCCGATGCCAGCATGTCACCATGGCGATGCCAGCACATCACCATGGTACACTTGATTGGCAGGTGTTTGGGCGGGACTCCTGTTTCGGCCAATGGCAGAACTGGGCTGGGGAGTCACATGACTGACAGACCGCTGTGTCGCAGGACACGCACAAGCATGCAAGCACACACACACACACACACACACACACACACACACACACACACACACACACACACACACACACACACACACACACACACACACACACACACACACACACACACACAGAAGGGACAGTGCTATTCATTAGTACAAAGCAGGGGCCTCTCTCAGGCTGTCATAGGACTGTGATGTATCATTCCGGGGTCCATTGTAGGACCCTCCACTGGGTGTGCAACTGTGCAGCTCTGTGTGTGTGTGTGTGTGTGTGTGTGTGTGTGTGTGTGTGTGTGTGTGTGTGTGTGTGTGTGTGTGTGTGTGTGTGTGTGTGTGTGTGTGTGTGTGTGGGTTGGACCCTCCTCGGAGACCTCTGTTGACAGACGCTTTATTCTGGCTTATGACAGATTCCCAGACACTGACAGACTCCCATATAATAACACATGTTAGTGTGCGCGTGTGTGCACGTGCGCATGTGCGTGTGTGCGTAAATGCTCCAGTGTGTCTATGACAGGAGGTGACGATTAACAGATGAAATATGAGTGTTTAATGGCTCCAGTGCGAAGGGTTTGTTTTGCATCTCCTTAAGAACAGTGGATTCAAACACTTGACTGACACTGTGCAACAGTTCTCAACCAGTTTGACCGCAAATGTTTTTTTGTTTGTTTTTTTTTGTTTATAGCTGTGGTCTATTTCTTGTTTTAGTCCGCTGAAATGTTTCCGTTGGTTGAGTTTTAGTTGACTAAATATCATTATTTGGTCAACTAAATACGTTTTCAACTAAATCTACAATGTCTTACAAGTTGGGTCTTACAAGTGTGAGCACAACAACTTAATTTTTGATGGGAGAAATTCACACCGACATTCTGATGATTTAGACTACTGAACGTAAAATTACCCAAATACCCTCAGAACTTGTGAGATATAGAAATAACGAAACATAAATAAAGAGAACAGGAACACTTTACAGGCAAGACAGTAGAAGACTTTCATAAAATTTCATAAAATTCTATATACAACGTACGATTAATTAACGATTAATTAAGGAATTAGTGTTGTAGTCAAGACCACCTAAATCAAGACCAAGACCTAGTCTTGACCTCGGGGGGTCAAGACCAAAACAAGACCGAGACAACCACAAGACTAGGAGCATCAAGATCGAGATGAGACTACCCTATGCAGTCGAGACCAAGACCAAGTCCTACAGGGGACAAGACTGAGGCCTAGGCTAACACCTAGAGAGGTCCAGGCCAAGACAGAGACCAAGACCACTGCAAGGCAAGACCAAGACATTAGTTTTTGTGCTACATCCATGCCTAAATTCTCTCTGTAGTTGTTGGCTGCTAGCGATAGGCACGTCATCCATCCAGTGCTGTGCACTGCTCTGCTCTTTTCGTTTTGTTTTGTGGGGGGCTTTTATGCCTTTTTTTGACAGAACAGTAGCTAGACAGGAAAGGGGGAGAGAGATGGGGAGTGACATGCAGCAAAGGACATTGGGCTCGGAAATCGAACCCGCGGCACGTCATCAGGCTGGCTTATCATGGGCTCCTCGGCCCTCATAATGGATATAGAACATTTCCTTTGCATTGTCTCGTCTTGAGTGTCCACAAAAACAGCCAGTCATTTCTTCCATCCACCCATCTCATTAGAATATGCATGATCTGCCTGTTTTCAATTGGTGTCATTGGGTTTCTTTGAGAGGGGGCGTGGATTCCATGCATACTAATGGCTTAAAGGGTGGGAGCAAAGTTAAAATAGGTATTTTTAGTGACATCACTAAGAAATGTGAGAGTGCCCATTCATGCGTCCCCTTCAGACGAAAATCACATATAGGATATCTCAGTATATCTCTGGCTATTTAAAAAGCAACATTTTGGGGTGTAAACTACACTGGGGATAGTAAAAACACCAAAAATATTGAAAAATGTACTGTAAAATTCATGGTAGAGTTCCTTTAAAGGGATATTCCACTTTCAAAAAAACTTTTGGTCATTTTATGGTCTACTCAGTCCTACTGTATATGAACACACCAGGTAGTATTTAAGTTACTCTATTCAGTATTTAGATATCTGATGTTCATTTCAGCGCATCCATTCCTTCCTATACAAACACATTATAACTTAAAACTCCATTTTAACCATGACAGATTATTCAAAAACAACCCATATTTTTTTTGCTGATCGATATTGTCCTCCTAATACGTGGAAGAGCCGTGGAATTTCATTTTCAGTTTTCATTTATTTTTAAAATATCATTTTATTCATTTGGGGGGACATACCCAAATATGGAGCCTGTTACTTTTCCAAAACAATATTTTAAAAATAAATGAAATCTGTAAATGAATTTCCTTGGCCCTCTCACGTATTAGGAGGACAATATCAGTCACCAGAAAAAACAGGGGTTGTTTTCGAATAATCTGTCATGGTTATGGTCATAGTCAATGTACTGCAACATTGCGTTGTGTTCAATGGTTTTTGCCTTTGCCCCAGTTCATTTTTTTGTCGTAGTCTCAAAATACAGTGACACAACACAGTCAGTGGAGCTTCACTTAGCACTAAGATTCTGTGAATCTTAGAAGAGATTCTGTGATGTAGCACTAAGAGATGAAGTCTGTGCTCACACATGTTAAGGCGTGCAATGTATCATACATGTAGATGTGGTCTTTTCAAACCAATCTCTTCTGTATTTTAATTAAATACATTTTGTATGGTGATTAATATGACCCCCTTCCAGTGTTGAGGTTTTGTTACAGCTTCTAGCAAATCTGTCCGCATAGACATGAATACATTAACATTAAATACATTTTAATTTGCATGTGTGTGTGTGTGTGTGTGTGTGTGTGTGTGTGTGTGTGTGTGTGTGTGTGTGTGTGTGGTAAAACTATTAATCTAGTCAGAGCAGTAATCTAGATAGCAGGTCATGATCCATGACCTGCTATCTGGGTACCATGGGGTTGCAAATTTGCAACCAATATTATATATAATAAATAATTAAATTTTGCTAATAATAATTCATTTTGTTGATTAAAGTATGGTCTTGTGCAGACATATAGCTGTGTCTCCCTGTAACCAGAGCCATAGAGTATAGCTCAAAGGATCTACAAGCATTGGGGGCTTCTACTGTAGATCACCTATTTTGATAAATATCAAAAGATAAAAGAACTTTTTTTCCTAGATTCTGTTTCTTTTTTCTTAGTTTCTTTTTCTTTTTTAATCGTGTGCAGGAAAACAAGGCATATTTTTGACGTAGTTCGAATGGTGATTAATCATAATTAAATTAATTTTGATTAATCTATCTATCCAGTATATATATAGAGAGACTTATCCCAATTAATCACATTTAAATCGCATATCGCAGTATTTGACCTGAGAGCATCAAGATCAACCGCCGATCCTTTCGGTTCCATCTGTACTCAGGGCCATGTTTAGAGATCAGGAAGCCCTAGGGCCTAGGCGAACCCCAGTATGAGGCCCCTGCCCTGTGTTGGGACCCATATGTCGCAAATTTAACTCTCTGGTGGTACAGTCTATCATAATTTAAGCTAACTGTAGTTGAACAACCAAGTATGTAGACCTACTTGCAAAGTTAAATTCATGATAACTATGTAACATCACAAAGTGATGTTAATGTTACATGGTGATTGTGAATGGTATGGTTATCAGTGAAAATTATATTAATGACATTAACATCATTTTCCACTGAGAACCATACCAGTTACCAATGCCTAAAGCACACAGCATGACCTGCCACAGCACAACCAGGACAAACTGAGGCGAATAATTATTCATGTCTGAACGGTAATATGTGTTGCCACTATGGTTTTGTGTATCTTTTTTCCTTGATCTGTGTTGATGGGGTTAGCAAAATATCTCCTTCATAAATATGGGTTCATGTAATGAAATGAATCTAGTCAGTGATATTTTTACTCCATGACAACCTCACATTACCTCACTGATCCCATTGCAACCCAATACTGAACACCTGGTTATAATTTAGAGCCGAAGTCCAGTTGATCCTCACTGATCCCACTACAGCCTAACTCTAAACACCTCACGTGTCCATTAGTGTAAGAGCACATGTATTGCAACACACACACACACACACACACACACACACACACACACACACACACACACACACACACACACACACACACACACACACACACACACACACACACACACACACACACACACACACTCTTCTCATTGCGCAATGTATACCTTGCCTGTGTGTGTGTGTGTGTGTGTGTGTGTGTGTGTGTGTGTGTGTATGCATGCGTGTGTGTATGTGTGTCTATGTGGTGTTGGGGTTCACACTCACAAACAACCACTTCTGACCCCCAAAATACCACACACGCCCACTTCCTGCCATCGTGTGTGTGTGTGCGTGTGTTTGACATGAGCAGTCATGACCATTTTTACCGTGGGAGTTAGTGGGTCATCATCCCGCATCATTAATCACTGATGACAGCTCATAAGTGCCTCAATCTGCATGTGAATGTGCCGCGTGTGTATACCGTGTGTGTGTGTGTGTGTGTGTGTGTGTGTGTGTGTGTGTGTGTGTGTGTGTGTGTGTGTGTGTGTGTGTGTGTGTGTGTGTGTGTGTGTGTGTGTGTGTGTGTGTGTGTGTGTGTGTGTGTGCAATCCCCTGAAGTCCAGTTGAAGACTGATTGAATTAGCATGTGTGTGCTGATGATGCTAATCTAACATGCAACATAAATGTAGGACCCGTAGCGGGGTCGCGACCCCGGGTTGCTGGGACAATGCCATGCACAGAAAGTTACAAACCGATTCCAATGTGGATTATACACACCACTGCACCCAAGCGCACGTACGCATGTGGTGTGTGTGTGTGTGTGTGTGTGTGTGTGTGTGTGTGTGTGTGTGTGTGTGTGTGTGTGTGTGTGTGTGTGTGTGTGTGTGTGTGTGTGTGTGTGTTGGGCTGTGTGGCTGTGTGTGTGTTAGGTGTGTGCATTGTTTGAGAATTAGAGAATTATATACTAGCAGCTTAGATGTCACACAAATAACATCAACATGTGCAAGGATAACAAAACCAAATGGACCCTAGGGGACATGAGTATTTCTCCTGTTGCTGTAACGTGATATACTTTGATGTACAAGTACACCCCAAGACAAAAATATAATGACATGCCATGTCCGTTTTACATCCTGTATCTGTTCTGCACTAGGTTGGGTTGCTGTTTTGCTGTGTTTTTTAGTTAGAATGTTTTTTTTTAGTTTAGAATGTGAACGTAGCTGGTAGTGCTGTCGCCTCACAGCTAGTAGTTCCAGGGTTCGATTCCCACTGGGGACGCTGTGCGTGTGTCTCCTCCACATCCCAAGTAGGGTTTGGTAAAAGGACCTTTCTGTGTGGAGTATGTTCTCTGGGTATCCTCCAACCAGGGAAACGTTCAGGTGTCAGGTGTAAAGAAGCAGGAGCGGATGCAACATTTCCCAATTGGGGGGGCAGGAGAAAATGGTATGGGGGCAGCTTCATCGCCTGTGTCGCTTTGCGCCACAGGCGATGATTTATTAGTAATGTAATAATATAATAACATCAGTTGTTGTTGAAGTTGCAACAGACACACAGCATGCATAAAGCTAAAGGTCTGATTCAGAGAGTTTTCTGTTTTCAATGATGAAATTGTGTTGGTTTAGTGGTGACACAGCGGTAGTTAGTTAGTAGCAGCAGTAGTGTTTCAAATGATTTTAAATATAAGCACTTTAATTTGAAATATCTTGGGTTGTTTTGCATGCCATCATGTTTGGTGGGGCAGTCTGGGCATTTAGGGGGGCATTGGCCCCCCATGCCCATGCCTAGATCTGTCCCTATTTGTTGTCCCCATTCTCAGGAACCTGCAGCACTTTGTCACAAACGGAGGGACACAAGCGAACAACACTCGTGACCATTATCTTGACAAACCTATGCCCACAGGCATGCACACATATACGGTCACACAGGTCAATACTGTACAATGTACACGCTGTTGTTGTAATTGTTAGGCTATTATTGCATTCAGAGCTTTGTCAATATTGTAATTGGTACATTCAGCTATACAGATTAAATTGAGAGAGTGGAGTGGGCAGTGAGAATACAGAACAGATGGACACATGAGTACTGAGGAGCACATGTTTCATAACACAGTAGTGATGTAGGAGGTGTAGACTGTAAAATAGCAGCTGTCGATCACCTGGATGTACAAAATTATGGTGCTTTCATCCACAGAAGCATGTGTGTGTGTGTGAGAGAGAGAGAGAGAGAGAGAGAGAGAGAGAGAGAGAGAGAGAGAGAGAGAGAGAGAGAGAGAGAGAGAGAGAGAGAGAGAGAGAGAGAGAGAGAGAGAGAGAGAGAGAGATTGATGGAAGCAGATTGTATTACATGTCAGTGTAAAGAGTTACAGTCAGAGGAGAGGAGAGGTGGCTGCTTAGCTACAGTATGTATCAGTCATTTTAATTGAAACAGGCCCCGCCCTCAGAGGACTTCTCAACCTCCACACCCCAGTCCTCAGTTACTGATTTCCAGTGTTTGGACTAACGCCATTACGTAAGGAACTACTTTTTGCAGTGACTAGTAAAGTAATTCCTTACATTACAGTACTGTGTTTTCAAAGTTAGTAGTTTCTCACGTTACATTATGTAATAAAAAATGTGCTCCTGCCTATGCCATGTCCTGTAAACTGACATGGTGTGCTGAGTGTGCTCCCACTCCCAGAGTGAAAAACATTTCACACAAGAAAAAGAAAGTGGCTTCCACAGGGCATAACATTGTCACAATGATGATGATTGGATGTATAGATCTGAATGTCCATTCATACTATAGGAAATCACATAATCTTGCAAGACGGCTGCCTGCCTGTGCCTTATTTTGCAGTTTGTTTAGAAAGCAAGCGTGTCTGGCACACCGGACCTGTATAATGTGCCGAACTGTTCTCGCCAGCAGCATTGTTTCCGATTACACTTGTCGCTCGCAGAACCCAGCCACAGTGAAACCTAATTTTTGTAATTAAATCATATCAATACACATAATACTTCACTAGCCGATCTGTAGCCCTCAGCTTAAAGACTATCAGTCAACAGATTCTGTCAACAGAATTTGTCCTAGACAAGCGAGTGGTGATGATCATGGTCCATTCTAAATGATAAAATTAACTTTGTTTGCGTGTGTGTGCAGGTGGTCTTGCAGATCGTCAGGTTGGCGGGGGGACTCAGTTCGTGTGCAGCGTGGTTGCGTCTCACGTGTCCCATCAGCCCTCCAACGCCTTCAACTTCGTGTGGATCGCCCCTCCGCCCGGCACTGGCTGTGTCAACTTTCTGTAAGTTTCTTCACTCACACACACAGACACATACTCACACACACAGACCCAAACACATACAGATCAGAGTTCGTGAGCGGAGCGGAGCGGCCGAGAATTCCGCTCATCGCTCTCGACGTATTTGGTCCCGCTCGCAATCCGCTCCCGTGGACCCCCTCCCAGACCGCTCCCGCTCCACTCCGCGCTCTTATTCATTTGGGCAGCTCCGCGCTCCGCTCAGCCCGGCCCCTCAGGGGCAAAATTTGACGGCTGAAAAAAAAAAAAAGGCTGCTGCTTTTTCTTTGTCGGGTATTGGGCTGCTTTCGGGCATTAGGCTACTATCAATGTCTGTGCTGTGCACGTCTGTGCTGCGCGTCCTCCTACTCCTCCTCCTTCCCCCGCAGTCTGTCTCAAACAAACAGCTATGATTGCTTATTTGCTTATTTTTTGGAACCACGGCACATCACAAACACCTAAAGTTCACCACCGACGTTGTGAACATGTCACTGCTTTCTTGTCAAATCGCGAGCTCCAAAGCTTTAGTCTTTGGAGCGGGGCGTGCGCTCAAACTCGGAAGATGTTCTTTTCGCTCTCTCTCTCTCTTCGCCGGCTTTTGTCAGACCCGGATATAAAGTTTCACAATTCGGGGGGGGCAGGCGAAAAAACGTATACGACAACAGAGTTACATTTAGGGCGTTTAGGGGGGCATTCCCCCCCTGCGCGCAGCCTTTTATCCGGCTCTGTAAATGCGCAGAAAAAAAGAAAAAAGGAAAGCAAGAACGAAGGCGACCTCGGACATTCTTTCCCCTCCGCGTTATGGATTATATCTTTAATAAAATACTGCAAAAGGTAGGCCTACACAGTGACAGTAGCCAAGTTGACACTGATTCCCTCAAACACATGCACACGGCTGCGTTGTGAGCATTTTGCGTTGGGTCCCGTGGGCGCCGCGGGCTAAAAAAAAAAAAAATCGCCGCAGGCTAAAAAAAAAAAAAAAAAAAAATCGACGACATTCCAAATATGTGTCGATTACATCCATTTGCCCCCCTCACAGCATAAACATTTAAGACAGGAGTTAAATGTGCAGTTACACTGCTGTCTATAGCCTATTAACCCAGACAGGTGCGGCGAATAATCTTATGCCGCGCTATTTCGTTTCCAAAATGCCATACGGGATAATAGGTTATTGATGATGTTACACTGTGGGGGAATTGGATATAATTGGGGGGGTCGCTGCGCTCAAATACGTTGCCGTTATGATGTGCAGTGCTTCAAAATAAATAGCAAGGTGACGCATCTAAGGCAAGATAGACATCAAGACAGTCAGCTTACTTTTTCTTTTTTCCAATTTCCATCATGATCATCATCTCCTCCTTCCTCCCGCACCTCGGAGAGGATTTTAAATGTCTTGATCGTGTTGCTGGCACTGTAGGCCTATAGTCGCCATCTGAACCACAACCACACGTTTATGCTGTGCTACTGAACACGTGTGCCGTTGTCTGGACTGAACGGCTTGGAGCGGGCTGGAGCGGAGGATAATTCCCGCTCCAGAGCGCGCTCCAACCCATTTGAAAACACGCTCAGCGCTCACTTAAAAATCCACCCGCTCCGCTCCCCGCTCCGCTCACGATCTCTGATACAGATATTGTTACAATATCATGGCTTACTGTATACTGTATGATCTACTGGACCTTTACTTCTTCTACCATTGCAGTATTTGATACCTTTTAAAAAAATGAGTAATTCAACTCTATCACACTGGACCTCAATATAGACCTGCGCAGTGACGTCACTGACCCTGTTCCAGAAGTGGTTTCCCGATTCATTTTTCTCATAGACGTTTCAAAAATAATTTTTATAAAGACGACTATGCCATGGACAAAGCCAACTCGAGTCATGACGAATCATGATGACACACACAATCTTTTTGGACAATCAAATAATTTCTAAGATGTGAAAAACAAAACAAAAAGTATTGTATCCTGCCGTTTTCTACTTCTTGCCAATTAGATATTGCATTATAATATTGTGTGTGTTGATGATGATTTGTCACGACCTGAGCGGCGCAATCATATTTTTATTATATTAAGCATTTTCAAAAAGTCTAGAAATGAGGATTCCATTTCTGGAACAGGGGCGGTGACGTCACTGCGCAGGTCTATACCCTTGTTGATACAAGAGGAGATCCAGATCCTGCCCACTGGCTGGTTGGTGTTGGAGCTGTCTGTCTGTCTGTCTGTCTGTCTGTCTGTCTGTCTGTCTGTCTGTCTGTCTGTCTGTCTGTCTGTCTGTCTGTCTGTCTGTCTGTCTGTCTGTCTGTCTGTCTCTTCGTTCTGGTTAAGTGTCCTCAGTGATTAGCAGTCTCATGGTGCTAATCAGTCAGAGTGTAATTAACAGATGCTGGAGAGGTGGAGAATTGGATGCTTCTAGAAAGTCTGACTCATGCAATGTCAATGTACACTCTCTCTGTCACGCACGCACGCACGCGCACACGCACACACACACACACACACACACACACACACACACACACACACACACACACACACAGGCTTGTAAATGCTACATGATGGGGACCCATGAGTGGACACCAACGGTGTGGGGACACCCCTTTCTAGACATGGTACGCCTCTGAAAAAAATCATGTATGCTCAGAAAAACCTCAGGAACCAGAATATCACTTTAAATTAGCAAAATTCAATACTTTTTCTCCCAGACCTGACTCCACGCATCCATCTGGGGACCAACAGATATTCCGCCTTCCTGGGGACACCATAGCACACCTCAGATGGCATACCTCCTGGGGACTCTATCTGATAACACTCGGTCAGATATTGCATCCTCCTGGGGACTCCATCTGATAACACTCGGTCAGATATTGCATCCTCCTGGGGACTCCATCTGATAACACTCGGTCAGATAGTGCATACTTTCTGGGGACAACACTGCACAACAGTTTCAGATATTACTCTTTCTGGGCATCTGTATAGACAGAGCATTTCTGCGCACACATCAGACAGTACAGTTTGTGACCATACCACAATTTCAGGTCTTTCTTTATGGAACACATCTACACCCTTTCAGGTTGTACTGAAATTTATTTTTTCAAAATACAAAACTTTTTCAGAACTTTTTTTGTTAGATCTCAACTGCAACAGCAGCAGAGCACACCAAGCAAATGAGGACTTAAAGTTCCTATAAGCGAGTTTATGGTCAAAATAAGCAAATTTGTGGTCAAAATTATAATGACAATCTTTTTTTTTCATTGTTTTTATGTTTTTCATTTAGTCTTCCTGTATTTGATTATCTCTAAAAAAAATCTAGGGGCCACAGTAGGCCTCCAAAGAAAATAGTAGTTACTATAGTCATATTGGTTACATTTTTGCTTAAAAATATCACATCACATCACATCACATCACATCACATCACATCACATCACATCAAATCACAGCTACTCAATTGGAGTAACACAGGCAACACAGTTTTGACACCATCACAGAAGATCCGCAAGCTCATATTGCACCAAACTTCACAAGATAGTTGCTTACTACTACCGCAATGTTCTTAGCCACTAATTGCGCTCCTACTGCGTCCACAGCGGCTAATATACCTAAGTAAATTAATTACTCGGACTATCGTGATGTCAAAAAGCTACGGTCCAGACCTAGCACAACTGGGTGCAACTCTACCAGAGCCATAGAGAAAGGCAGAGTTGCACCATACAGAAAGGCAAATAACCCAGAGTTGCGACATCTCCGTTCACTTCCATGGAAAGGTGTAATGGCAGCTGCTCTACATACTTTTATTCAGCATTGGGACAGCTATCTGTGACAAGTCCTCAGGCGACAGCCCAGCTTTAATTCTCTGAAACCACTTAGTCCATGTTGCACGGGCACGGCCGCTGTACCACTTTACTTTAAATAGTTTTGTAGTATGCCTAATAGTATCCATGTTACACGAGCATGGCCGTTGTAAATCACGCTTTACTTTAAGTAGGCCGCTTGCTGTTTTCTGCCCCCTCAATGTCGCAACTCCTCTACTACTGGCCGTAACATCGTCCCCTCCCCTTCCTTCATTCATTGTAGGGCTGAACGATTTTGGGAAAAAATCTAATTGCGATTATTTTGAGCAATATTGCGATTGCGATTAATTTGCGATTATTTTTTAAAAGAGTCCAGTTTCGGTTTAAATCTTTACCAGGTCCATTAAAAACGTATTTTAACATTACCAATACCAAAAGACAGTCATTTACTTCTCTGAATAAGGATAAAAGATATGAATTGCTTCCAACAGGCATTATATTTATTTTCCAAGTACATTCTTCACAACACACTGTCTGGAATTGGAAATCAACAGGTGCATGTTCCGTTTCTGAACAACCTGTGGAAGTACAACTTCTTTTCTTACTGAACAAAATATTTTGAAATTTATCAAGAAATATCAGAATAGCCAGGTAGATACTGCAGATCTTCTAAACTCAATAAGACCTGAGGCCGATTCTTTAAGTGTCTTTAAACTGTTTTCTGAAAAACTATTTAGCTTGCCAACATCAACATCCGTATAATAAAAGTAGGCTATTTCTAGATGCTCTGGATTCGCCCATTTATGGACAGGCACCATAAACGGACGCCTATAGTGGAAAGGACCCCACATCATCCCCGCAGCGTGGTGTTATGAATCCCACCGCAGTTGTTAGCCATTACTGGCAATCACAGCGTGGGGAGCGTTCCTGGAACTGCGGTGGGGTTCATAATGTCGCTCCCGCAGCCTTTAGCGCTAGTAAAGTTTAAATCATCACTGTTAGGTTTAAAACCAGCTAAAACAGAGGAGATGAATAAACGTGTGTCATGGGACTCGGTATGCAACTGCATGGTAATCAGTGAGCGCTGGATGCATTGCAAGAAAAGACGTTCGCTCGTTGCGATGCGAGAATGTGATTCAATGGACGAGGACGAGTAAACGGTACGGGTTTCTATGGCAACGGAATATACACATACAACCAAGGCTGCACGTGGACGCTGTCACTGGATAGGGGTGAGTGATGTACGTACTCGTAAATAAATAGCGGCATTCACGGCGCGTTGCAGCGTCGCAAGGCGATTAAATAATGCAGAAGGATGCGGACGGATCAACAATGTGCGTGTGCGGATTTCGGGTGGGAAAAAAGCTCATCCGCTGATCTCTAATAGAAACATTAAAAATCGAAAAATCGCGGCCCTTGCGATTCACAAATCGCATTTTTTCAAATCGCGATTTCGGTTTAAAAACGATTAATCGTTCAGCCTTAATTAATTGTAGCCGCAAGCTGACCAATTTTGTTTTCCGTGGAGTTGGACTAGAAAGCGACCATCACTTTCGATCGTCGCGGGCTCGGCACGATGGTGCGGGATAGTCCTGTGCTTACAGCGAGACCTATGCACCGTCAGACGCATGACCGCGCCAGGATTTATTGTCGAGCGGTGAAAGTGTGTGTTTTTGTGTAGGAGATTTGAGCACACACAGGACACAAAATCTCCCATCGTAATGCAGACGTGTGGTTTTCAAAACGTGACTGCATGTATCCATGCAGCAATTTGCGTGCACGCTTACTGTGTGCTTGCGTGGCCAATATCAAGTACATGCATACATGTTTAAGCAGTGGTCGGTGGTCCCCACACTGATGTTGCCTGTATGGAGCAGTCTGTCATCAAGTTGATAGATTGATTAGGTCGACAATAATAATAACCAATGACGGTTGTTGTGTAGGAATGAAGAGACGAGGGCAGCGGCAGGCCCAGGCAAATACAACTTTAGTTTAGTAGCCTAAAGCAGGGCTTTTCCAGTGGTCCATGAGAGGATTCCAGGTGTTCCGCAGGCTAAATGATGGAAAGTTGGTTAACTAGATGTAACTCTATGAGAGCATAAAAATGAAACTAAATGTACCTTTGCAGTTGCAGGTCCATTTGGTTTCATGTTTACACTCTCAAAAAATAAAATATTCATCATGTGCATTAGCCCAAGTCAACACAACGACAAAATGTAAAAGATTAATGGTGATTTTGATCTGTACGTTTGATTATTTTGTTTTCTCCAAAATCCAGCCTGGAATTGTGGACAAAAGCAAAACAAATATAGGTGTAGTTTTGGAGTCTGTGGGGCTAAAATGTATCAAATGGTGGCCCGGGGCTCAAATTATGAATAAATAATAAAAGGTCTAAAACCACTGGCCGAAAGGAATTAAATAATTGTGAGGCCAGCATGTTTGTGGAGTGGACCTGCAGCTTTAGTGGCAAGTCCATGTGGTCTGTGATTCAAGCTTGGCTGGTTGGGCCAATATACGAATGGATCAGCATAATAATAATAGGCTAATAATAATAATAGATAATAAGCTCATAAACAGCTAAATCAGGGGTGGACAATTATTTTTTCCCAAGGGGCCAAATGAGATACAGAAAATATTGTGGAGGGCCGGGCTTAAAGGCTGTACTAAATTCTGCATAATATTATTTTAATTTCTATATAAAAGTAGTAAATGGCAGTGTTTTGACACTCTAATAAGAGTATTATTATTATTATTATGCAATGAAAAAGTGTGGTTGTTAGGGTAAGGGTAAATTTGGATTAAAATTGTCATTTAGCTGGGGACCCCCTGGAAGTCGTGTTGTGAGCTTTCAGATTGCGAGTACAAACTAATGGGTCTATGTGTTCCATTTGTACACTACAGTAGTTACAGACCGATAAGGGTGCATTTGTTTCCAAACTATCATTTATATATTTTGCACAGAACAACAGGCCTACAGCCAGTCAGTTGGAAAGCCTCACTGCATGTCGCAGCTGCGGTCATGTGCAACCTGTTTCAGATTGATTGAGACACTAGAAAGAAACTACTGGACAAATGTGTTTGCATGTATGCTATGTCCTGCTATGGCAAACGTTCAGGGCAGGTCAGATCCAGGCAAACCAGTAGTGGTGTATACTAGGGCTTAATTTGCCCTTCGAACATCGAACAGCAAATTCAGGCCGAGCTTCGAAGCATTGAAAACAATGCATTTCCAACTGCAGTAACAGCGCGTTTTACAGCGAGTTTCTGACACCTCGATGTCGCACATCTACTATATGGGGGGAAAAGTTAAATAAATAAATAAATGCGAATGGTTCGGGAACATTAATATTCGTTCGCGTGGCGACCTTAGCGAGCGAGTGGTTCGAATCCCGAGCTTCGGTATACAGCCTTACAAACCAGCACAAATAAAATCTGTCCTAAACCAGCAGGGCCAACCAGAAGCCATAGTCAGCTCAGAAAGCAGAATAAATGACATTCAAAAGCTCACTTGGGTTACTTGCAGGTGTGTTGATTTAATTATTTCATTAGTAGCCTACTATTGGGTGTAATGGGTTGTATTTATGTATTTTATTGCGTAGGATAATATTAGGACAAATGGGTAAGTATGGTAGAAGTGTTTGTTTTGGTTTAACTTGCCGACTATATCTTCATCAATCAGTTCCACACAGCGTGTCACTGTCCTGCATGATATATCATGCAGGACAATATAATTTGGACAAGTTTGGCAGGCCGGATTAAAAGGCTTAACAGGCTGCATGTGGGCCCCGGGCCGCAGTTTGCCCATGTCTGATTTAGACAGTAAATGAACCTGAAAAATGAGTGCTGATTCTAAAATAACAGAAAGCTATGTGACAAAAATGTTTAGGGGGGAAGGGACTAATGGAGAAGAGATCCAGAAGAAATAAAAGACATGCCATTGTATGCTTGACTGCATACTGAAAAAATAAGCTCAACACATAGTGAGCTTGTACATTGGCTATGTTGAACATGGAAACAACAGTAAAATCAGCTATGACAATGCCCTCAAGCTCTGCCAACATTCTTGTCTACTAAATCCCCCCACCCTGAGATGACTTGGAATTGTAGGAATTCAGTTGAGATATTACGTTGTGTTTTCAAATATGGTGAGAACAACAGATCTACAAGCGCACGTGTTGCAGAGGCGACACATTGTAGGCTTGCAGATCAGCTAATCTTAAGGAATAATTTCATGGTACTCACTACTATTACAATTCCTCTTATGTCCAAAAATTAAGTTGCCTTCGACGAAAGATGCAGTGTTGCAAAGTGTACAAAAATACTTGACTCAACATTTTCCACATTGGAGAGAGCACAGGTTGCCTCAGTCTCATGTGAACACCCCAGACAGGCTTCTGCTGTTTTTGCTAATTAACGACCCAATCAATGCAGTGCAAGGGTGGGGGTAGGGGGTATTCTCCCACTCTAACTGGGGGAGAGGGGGGGGGTGCTCTCTCCTGCAGCAACTCTACTCTACTCACTGAACTGATCAAACTGGATCTACTTAAATAAGAAGTTCCCTTTATTGAAATACGGAATGCACCAGCTTTATTATATAATAATCCATTTTATTATGTTATTTGGATACCCATAAGAATCATACAAATTGAGTTTGAGACCCCTGTCCTACTGCGTGTTCCATGCTGAATTTTTTCTGTTAAAATGCTTCATTATGGTAAGGTAAGGTGTGCACTTCACCCCACTGTAGAGTATGTGCATGTGCACATCTTGTAACCAGTAGGACTGGAGGATTTCCCAAATCACACAAATCACTTACTATACCTTTTAAATGATTGTAGTGGGTCAGTGGGCCTAATGTTTTAACAATGTTTGGCTCTGAGATGTAGTGGAGTATAATTTCTTGTAATCAATGCACCTGCACCCCCCCCCCCCCCCATCCCCCACTCCAGTCCACACTGAATGAAAGATGCTACAGAGTGCTACAGTTGAGTGGAGTGGGGGATGGGCGCAGAGTCTAGCTGACAGTTCAACTCAGAGCATAAGCTGTTGAAGAGGTCAGACCAACTTTACACACAGCTTCAGTGTATACTGTATACTATATAATATGTTTCTGTTCTATAAATGGAACAGAAAAATATATGGTCTATAAATGGAACCAAATGGACATATCATCTAACCTGACACAATGATGTTCATAATTAATTAGGGATGTATACAGTCAAGATTCCCTGGAATCCAATTTGAGAACCACTGTGTAAAACAGCATTAATAATAGGAATATTTCTACATAACAGCTTGGAAGCTAGTAGAGTAATGGGTGGTTGAACCCCAAAATTTAGTGTGCAGATCTTGTTACCGGGAGGCCAGGCCAGTGGGATTTTTCAAATCACCCAAATGACTTACGGTACCTTTTAAGAATCAGGTTCCTATTTTGGATAAACTTTTTTGAGCTTGCTGCTTTTTGCTGCTTTTTGCCATTTTTGAATTTGAATCCTGAAAATTATTCATTGTATTACTTTACCCTTGCTGATAGTATTCGGCAATGCTAAAGAACATATACTTCTTAAAACACTAAAAGGTTTACAAAGGCAATAATGTCAACAACGATATTGTAAGAAAACTGTATGCTTCCAAACTCCAAACTGTTCTGACACTCAGTGCCACTCTGTACAAACAGACAGAGAATTCAAATTGCCCAGGCACAGGGATTGCGGGTCGTTAATTAACTGGGGGAGAGGGGGGGGGGGTTGTTCTCCTACTCTCCTGAAGCATTATGATTGCGGGTCGTTAATTAACTGGGGGAGAGGGGGGGGGGGGGGGGGTTGTTCTCTTCCCATTGGCTAGACAGCAGGAAGTGTGTAAACTTTTCACACTCCTGTGCAGTACCTGTTGTAGCCACTGGAGGAGCACTTCTAGCACACTTTTAGCACACTTTTCAGATTTTAAAGACCAAGTGGGACATTTCACAGAACTTCACTGGGCACATAATTGCAATGTTCTGGATTGAATTAAATGATAAACGGTGTGGGGACCTCGGGTGAGGACCCCAGATGGATTTTGGGTCCCCAGTTGGTGAGTGTGCTGTCAGACGGACGTCCCCACCATGTAGCAATTACAAAAC
>CM076969.1:15819955-16065690 GCA_039105355.1 Benthosema pterotum | reverse complement strand
TAGCCTTACCGTTTTTCATGATTTTGAGGATTTTCAAAAAATGACAAAAACTGACAAAACGCAAGGCTATCGCCTTACGGTCTTGCTCAGCATGCTTTTTTTCTTCTTTTGTGACATTTTTGAGCTTTTTTCGAAAAATGTCGAAATTTTGAAAAAAACGTAAGGCTATAGCCTTACCGTTTTTCATGATTTTGAGGATTTTCAAAAATGACAAAACTGACAAAAACGCAAGGGCTATAGCCTTACGGTCTTGCTCAGCATGCTTTTTTTCTTGTTTTGAGCATTTTTGAGCATTTTCGAAACATGTCGAAATTTTTGAAAAAAACGTAAGGCTATAGCCTTACCGTTTTTCATGATTTTGAGGATTTTCAAAAAATGACAAAAACTGACAAAAACGCAAGGCTATAGCCTTACGATCTTGCTCAGCATGCTTTTTTTCATCGTTTTGAGCATTTTTGAGCATTTTCGAAAAATGTCGAAATTTTGAAAAAAACGTAAGGCTATAGCCTTACCGTTTTTCATGATTTTGAGGATTTTCAAAAAATGACAAAAACTGACAAAACGCAAGGCTATAGCCTTACGGTCTTGCTCAGCATGCTTTTTTTCATCGTTTTGAGCATTTTGAGCATTTTCGAAAAATGTCGAAATTTTGAAAAAAAACAGTTAAGGCTATAGCCTTACCGTTTTTCATGATTTTGAGGGTTTTTCAAAAAATGACGAAAATGACAAAACGCAAGGCTATAGCCTTTACGGTCTTGCTAAGCAGCATGCTTTTTTTCTTCTTTTGTGACCATTTTTGAGCATTTCGAAAAAATGTCGAAATTTTGAAAAAACGTAAGGCTATAGCCTTACCGTTTTTCATGATTTTGAGGATTTTCAAAAAATGACAAAAACTGACAAAAACGCAAGGCTATAGCCTTACGGTCTTGCTCAGCATGCTTTTTTTCATCGTTTTGAGCATTTTTGAGCATTTTCGAAAAATGTCGAAATTTTGAAAAAAACGTAAGGCTATAGCCTTACCGTTTTTCATGATTTGGAGGATTTTCAAAAAATGACAAAAACTGACAAAAACGCAAGGCTATAGCCTTACGGTCTTGCTCAGCATGCTTTTTTTCATCGTTTTGAGCATTTTTGAGCATTTTCGAAAAATGTCGAAATTTTGAAAAAAACGTAAGGCTATAGCCTTACCGTTTTTCATGATTTTGAGGATTTTCAAAAAATGACAAAAACTGACAAAAGCGCAAGGCTATAGGCCTTACGTTCTTGCTCAGCATGCTTTTTTTCATCGTTTTGAGCATTTTTGAGCATTTTCGAAAAATGTCGAAATTTTGAAAAAAACGTAAGGCTATAGCCTTACCGTTTTTCATGATTTTGAGGATTTTCATAAAATGACAAAAACTGACAAAAACGCAAGGCTATAGCCTTACGGTCTTGCTCAGCATGCTTTTTTTCATCGTTTTGAGCATTTTTGAGCATTTTCGAAAAATGTCGAAATTTTGAAAAAAACGTAAGGCTATAGCCTTACCGTTTTCATGATTTTGAGGATTTTCAAAAAATGACAAAAACTGACAAAAACGCAAGGCTATAGCCTTACGGTCTTGCTCAGCATGCTTTTTTTCATCGTTTTGAGCATTTTTGAGCATTTTCGAAAAATGTCGAAATTTTGAAAAAAACGTAAGGCTATAGCCTTACCGTTTTTCATGATTTTGAGGATTTTCAAAAAATGACAAAAACTGACAAAAACGCAAGGCTATAGCCTTACGGTCTTGCTCAGCATGCTTTTTTTCATCGTTTTGAGCATTTTTGAGCATTTTCGAAAAATGTCGAAATTTTGAAAAAAACGTAGGGCTATAGCCTTACCGTTTTTCATGATTTTGAGGATTTTCAAAAAATGACAAAAACTGACAAAAAGGCAAGGCTATAGCCTTACGGTCTTGCTCAGCATGCTTTTTTTCATCGTTTTGAGCATTTTTGAGCATTTTCGAAAAATGTCGAAATTTTGAAAAAAACGTAAGGCTATAGCCTTACCGTTTTTCATGATTTTGAGGATTTTCAAAAAATGACAAAAACTGACAAAAACGCAAGGCTATAGCCTTACGGTCTTGCTCATCATGCTTTTTTTCATCGTTTTGAGCATTTTTGAGCATTTTCGAAAAATGTCGAAATTTTGAAAAAAACGTAAGGCTATAGCCTTACCGTTTTTCATGATTTTGAGGATTTTCAAAAAATGACAAAAACTGACAAAACGCAAGGCTATAGCCTTACGGTCTTGCTCAGCATGCTTTTTTCATCGTTTTGAGCATTTTTGAGCATTTTCGAAAAATGTCGAAATTTTGAAAAAAACGTAAGGCTATAGCCTTACCGTTTTTCATGATTTTGAGGATTTTCAAAAAATGACAAAAACTGACAAAAACGCAAGGCTATAGCCTTACGGTCTTGCTCAGCATGCTTTTTTTCATCGTTTTGAGCATTTTTGAGCATTTTCGAAAAATGTCGAAATTTTGAAAAAAAACGTAAGGCTATAGCCTTACCGTTTTTCATGATTTTGAGGATTTTCAAAAAATGACAAAAAATGACAAAACGCAAGGCTATAGCCTTACGGTCTTGCTCAGCATGCTTTTTTTCATCGTTTTGAGCATTTTTGAGCATTTTCGAAAAAATGTCAAAATTTTGAAAAAACGTAAGGCTATAGCCTTACCGTTTTTCATGATTTTGAGGATTTTCAAAAAATGACAAAAACTGACAAAAAACGCAAGGCTATAGCCTTACGGTCTTGCTCAGCATGCTTTTTTTCGTCGTTTTGAGCATTTTTGAGCATTTTCGAAAAATGTCGAAATTTTGAAAAAAAACGTAAGGCTATAGCCTTACCGTTTTTCATGATTTTGAGGATTTTCAAAAAATGACAAAAACTGACAAAAACGCAAGGCTATAGCCTTACGGTCTTGCTCAGCATGCATTTTTTTCATCGTTTTGAGCATTTTTGAGCATTTTCGAAAAATGTCGAAATTTTGAAAAAAACGTAAGGCTATAGCCTTACCGTTTTTCATGATTTTGAGGATTTTCAAAAAATGACAAAAACTGACAAAAGCGCAAGGCTATAGCCTTACGGTCTTGCTCAGCATGCTTTTTTTCATCGTTTTGAGCATTTTTGAGCATTTTCGAAAAATGTCGAAATTTTGAAAAAAACGTAAGGCTATAGCCTTACCGTTTTTCATGATTTTGAGGATTTTCAAAAAATGACAAAAAACTGACAAAAACGCAAGGCTATAGCCTTACGGTCTTGCTCAGCATGCTTTTTTTCATCGTTTTGACCATTTTTGAGCATTTTCGAAAAATGTCGAAATTTTGAAAAAAACGTAAGGCTATAGCCTTACCGTTTTTCATGATTTTGAGGATTTTCAAAAAATGACAAAAAACGCAAGGCTATAGCCTTATGGTCCTTGCTCAGCATGCTTTTTTTCATCGTTTTGAGCATTTTTGAGCATTTTCGAAAAATGTCGAAATTTTGAAAAAAAACGTAAGGCTATAGCCTTACCGTTTTTCATGATTTTGAGGATTTTCAAAAAATGACAAAAACTGACAAAAACGCAAGGCTATAGCCTTACGGTCTTGCTCAGCATGCTTTTTTTCATCGTTTTGAGCATTTTTGAGCATTTTCGAAAAATGTCGAAATTTTGAAAAAAACGTAAGGCTATAGCTTTACCGTTTTTCATGATTTTGAGGATTTTCAAAAAATGACAAAAACTGACAAAAACGCAAGGCTATAGCCTTACGGTCTTGCTCAGCATGCTTTTTTTCATCGTTTTGAGCATTTTTGAGCATTTTCGAAAAATGTCGAAATTTTGAAAAAAACGTGTAGCCTATACTGTTATTGTTCGTGTTCATCAACTGTTTCACAGTACTCATGAAAGCCCAACACCAGAATTGAATTTTTTATAATAGAAGAAATGTAAATTTATTTACAAGAACAATGAAAAAAAATGAATAATAATAAAAAAATAAAACTGACCCTGCCTAAAAACTCTGACCCTGTTAAAATAAAATAAAAAAAACACAATTGAACAATGCCTTACAACCATATACAAAAATAACCCCGGGGTTTTATTTACTCAGTTTATGGTACCAAACGTTGGCGCGCAGTTGAAGCTCATAGGGGAAAATATCCTCAGTTGTACAAATGGTCTGTACTCACAGTTCCATAGAAAACCTGAGCAGAGACTGCAATGTCCCAAACTTCGGTAGATGAAGTGTATTGTAGTCAGACTCAAATGCACAGCTTTGTGTGCATGTAGATCCTCCCAATGCAGTGGCAAGCTTCGAGCACCCCTATTGTCAGCAATGGTGCAGCAATGTCTTGGAGCACACTGTATAAAAAAAACAAAACCCCACAAAATGTAGTTTCTATCTTACAATGTTTTTTTTTTTCACACATACAATGCTGCAGTGGCCATACTCACTCGAAACTTGATGCAAAACCATACATATACAGGTACAGTATCTCCTCCAACACACTTCTCCCGTTTGGGACAGCTCTGCTTGTTTTTAGCTCAGCCTAGCATTCAACTGGCTCCCCTGTTGACAATAGACAGCTCACTCAACAACAGACACGTTTTTTATCATCTTCTTCACAAACGTTGTGTATTTTCTTATTCACAGTACAAAAATAATACAGCCCACTGCACACAGCGGTTATTAACAAAAAGGAACACTGCTTTGCAAAATGCAGAACTTACTTAAACTTTTTGTTTGTCCTGATCACTCGTTTTCTCTCTCCCAGCTCCTCTTTTTTTTTTTCCTCCCGTCTCCAGTCTGCCTCAACCTACTCTCCCTTAGTCCCGCCCCCTCTACTTTGCCATAGGTTGGCTCAGAATGATTGACAGCTCTGTCCCCCAATACAATTCTTGAACTTGAACAACTGCAGAAACATGAAAATAAACGAAAATAAAATGTAACACAGGGTTCTCAATTGTGATAACATTTAGCAACATCATGCAGGGCATGAGGGTACTACATACTCCCCCACTGAAAAAGGTCATGTCCTCATGACACACAGAGCAACAAAATACACTTTATTTTTCACAGCTTATCCATTTGTAAAAAGTGCTTTTGTATTTCTGGCTCAAAATTATGGATACACAGTTCTCGTCATTCACTTTAACTCCAGTGACACAGTGTGTTGTAACAGGTATTGTAATTGGGTCGCCCAATGAATCGTAGGTTAATCTCTTCGGGGCCCTCTTGACTCTCTGGGGGCGTGGTATGTCATCTGAGCATTCTGGGTCTTGTGCCCCAGTCGTGTCACCTATTTCCCATGTCTCAATGTCTATGTCAACTATTTCCTGTGGTTCAGTAGCCATGTCAACTATTTCCTCTATCACAGAGTTCCTGTCAGGTTCATCTTGTGCAACTGGCTCAATTCTGTCTGACTCCTCAACTCTTTCCTCTTCTCCTAAATTGTCCATTAGGAGATCTAGATCCAGACTGTAAGGTGCCATGGGTTCTGGTTCTCTGTGTTCTGGTTCCTGTGAGCTGAGTGGATGATGATCATACCATACACCCACTTCCTCATCCTCCGAGTCTCAACGCTCCAGACCCTTTGCTCTGAGACGTTTACTGGCTCTCCTCTTAACTGGTGGTTCCTTTTCTTTTCCAGTTTGCAGCTGCACCCTCTGTCCGATAGGCAGAATATGATTGCGATGCAGTACCTTTTCAGGACCCTGTCCACTTGCTGATTTCAATTTGAACACAGGCAAACCAGGCAGTTGACTCTCTACAATGTAGGGGGTGTCCTTCCAGCGGTCAGCAAGCTTATTCTTCCCTTGCAATCCAAGATTTCGGATCAATACCCTGTCACCCGCAACTAGTGGGCAGAAACGGACAGCATGGTCGTAACGTCGCTTGTTTCCCTCATTTTTCTTCTCTGCCACACTTTCCGCCAACTGATAAGCAGCCTGAAGCTCACGTTTCATGTTGTTTACATATTTCAGGTAGGATTTTGTGTCCGTACCATCACTAGACACTCCAAAGGCCACATCTATCGGCATCCTGGCTTCTCGTCCAAACATTAGAAAGTAGGGGGAATAGCCTGTTGACTCGTTCGTTGTGCAATTGTACGCATGCACCAGATGACTGAGATGCTTGCTCCACCTACTTTTGTCATGTGCCTCAAGTGTGCCAAGCATGTCAAGTAGAGTTCTGTTGAACCGCTCAGGTTGTGGATCACCCTGTGGGTGATAAGGCGTAGTTCTGGACTTCCTTATGCCAAGCATGTTCAACAGTTCATGGATGAGGCGACTCTCGAAGTCACGGCCTTGATCAGAATGTACTCGTTTCGGAAGTCCATAGTGAGCAAAGTAATGTTCCCATAGAACCTTAGCGACAGTGGACGCCTTTTGATCCTTGGTGGCAAAAGCTTGAGCATATCGTGTATAGTGATCAGTAATCACAAGTACATTGCAGATGTTTCTTGTGTCAGGCTCAATTGACAGGAAGTCCATACAGATAAGGTCCATCGGCCCATTACTGGTAAGATGTGACAACTCAGCAGCTCTCTTGGGCAGGGTTTTCCTCTGAATACACCTGGGACAATCTTACAGTACCTTTCAACCTGTGCTTTCATCCGAGGCCAATAAAACCTCTCCCGTACCAAACCATAGGTTTTGTCGAAACCAAGGTGGCCTGACTGGTCATGCAAGGACTTGAGCGCAGTCTCTCGGAACTCAGTTGGAGTAACAACTGCTGCCGCAATGGTCTGTTTGGTGGCTCACTGATTCTGTACAATACAGAGTCTTTGACCTGTAGCTTTTCCCATTCTTTTAGCAACAATGAGACATCTGGGTGGCTGTCTTTGTTGGCATAGCTGGCAGTACTTTTAGAAACAGCCTGCCACACTTCCCCAATGCATGGGTCCTTCTGCTGGGAAAGCGAGATGTCTGTCAAAGACAATTTGGGCAGTTGCTTTGTGCTCAGAAAGGACAAGTTGCAATAGGCTCTGGGTATGGCATGTTTGGAGGAGCCCATCATATCCACAGCTCTGGTGTGGCAGTGGCGAAATGGACTGACTGATGACATATGGCATATAGCCTGAACTGTGGTTGTTGTTTGTTGGTTGTTGTTGTCGGTGTGGACCTCAAACTTCACCCCATAGAGGTAATCATGCAGCTTATTGGTGACAACCCATTTCAATGCTAGAAATTCCAGCTTGTGCGTGGGATAATTCTTTTCAGCAGGAGACAGGCTTCTGCTGACATAAGCAATTGGCCGCAGTCCCCCTCCTTGTTCCTGATAGAGGACACCTCCCAATCCTTCTCTGCTTGCGTCAACATGCAAGACATACGGTAGTTCTGGGTCAGCGATGCCCAAAACAGGAGCCTCAGTGAGACTTCTCTTTAGAGTCTCAAAAGCGTTCTCACAATCGTCATTCCACCTGTCTCCAAACGGCGCAGAGGGAAGGTACCACTCCTTTGTGTTGTCTGCTCCCGATTTCGTTTTTTTTTTCAGACTTTCCAGCAACAATGCACCCTTGCAGTAACTGGTTGAGCGGATAACAGACCCGGGAGAAATCTTTGACAAAACGCCTATAATATCCACAGAACCCTAAAAATGAGCGGAGGGACGTGATGTTCTCTGGGCGTGGCCATGATTTCACTGCCTCAATCTTGGACGGGTCTTTAGCGATACCATCCCTAGACACAACATGACCAAGGTAGGTTACAGAGTTGCAGCAGAATTGGCATTTATCCAAGGACAATTTGAGCCCCTCCTCTTTCAACCTGTCCAGGACTTTAAGGAGGCGCTGCTCATGTTCTTCCAATGTCTTACCAAAAACAATGACATCATCAAGGTACACAAGAACTTCCAGTAAGTTCATATCACCAACGGTCCTCTCCATAACACGTTGGAATGTGGCCGGTGCTCCACAAATCCCTTGAGGCATCCGCTCGAATTGGTAGAATCCTGCCGGGCAGATGAATGCTGTCTTTTCTTTGCCCACATCACTTAAAGGGATCTGGTAGTAACCACTCCTTAGGTCAAGCACGCTGAACCACTGGCTACCACTCAGGCAGGAGAGAGCGTCTTCCACACGAGGGACAGCATATTGGTCAGGAATCGTTCTCTTATTTAGTGTCCGGTAGTCTACACACATTCGTATGGTTCCGTTTTTCTTGCGAACCACAACAATTGGAGACGCAAATGGGCTTCTAGATTCTGAAATTATTCCAGCTTCCTTGAGATCATGGAGATGTTTTCTCACATCCTCCAAATCTCCTGGGGGTAAGCGCCTGGACCGTTCTCGAAAAGGTTTGTCATCTGTCACACGAATGTTGTGTTTTGCACTTTTTGCACAACCCACATCGAATTCACTGCAGGAGAACACCTCTTTCCGCTCCATCATCTTGTTACACAACCTCTCCTTCCACTCTGGCGGTACAGGAGAATCACCAAAGTTGAAAGAGGCAGGAGACAGTTGAGATGTGGGTGACTTTGACTCTTGTTTTTCAGGAACTGTAGCTACCACATCTACTGGAAATACATGAGCAATGGGCATTCCTCGTCTCAGTGTCACAGAATGGGCCGACACATTTCTCAGGGAGACTGTGACACGACGACAATTCACAACAGTCACCTTTTCAACCACAGGCATCACCATAAGTTCTTCAGGAAAACGATCCACCTCTGGACGGTCTATGAGAACAGCTTGGCTGGAGAGACCGCTAGGGACCTTCGGAATGCCAGCAACGGTAGCAACTCCCCCAGGTGATAGGGTGACAGGCTTATGCTGTGCAAACCAGACTGTTCCCCTCTTGGCCTCAGCCGTACCATCCAGGCTTTCGCGAACCTTCTCATAGGCTTCCTTTATAACTGGGTGAACAGGGAGGGTGTTCAGAAAGTTGTCCCCCTGATGGGCCTTACAGGACTGGAATAGTCTTCTCACGATAGAAGTGTTGGTGCCTACTACAATAGACACATCACCCTGCATAGCTGGATCGGGACATACCAGCACGAGTGTTTCTATGGTCTCAGCCACTCCAACATCGTTCCCATTAAACTCAAGTTTCAAGCACAGGTAACCATCATAAGGGTACTGATCCGCACTCAGGCCATAAATCTCAAGGCACTTAATAGGTGCCAAAGGCAGGTGCTTCAGGTACCTGTCATAAAAAGAACGATACAACAGGGTGACTTGGGACCCACTGTCGAGCAATGCTTTAGCATAGATTCCCTCAATTTGTACAGTGACAGTAGAGCTAGGTCCAATTAACCCCTCTGGCAGATCAACCTTCCTTTCATTCAGCTTACACTGTATGGAACGTGTCTTCTCTGAAGCATCAGGCCGTTCCTTTACTGAGCCCTCTGGAGTTTCCCGTTGCCTGTTTTGCTTTCAGGAGGCGCGTGTTCACTTTTCTGAGATTCTCTGGGTTCGGGCATTCTCTTTGAAAATGGCCGTCTTCCCCACATCTGTAGCAGAAGAAGTCAGTACGATACTGCAATCTTGGAGCTCTCTCCTTTCCATGTGCATTTGAATTAGCGCTTCCTTTCGGTTGAAAAGCTGGGTAATCTTGGGTTGTAGGTTGTGTTGTCCTTTCCGAAGCTGCTACCGAGGCTGAAAGCAGACGAGTAATCTCAGTCTTAAATCCTTGAAATTCTTTTCGGAGACTCTCTATGGCAGAATCATTCTCTACCATGACAGGTGTAGGTGCAGACTCGGGCTGTACGGGTACAATGGAGGCTGTAGCACAATCTACACGCTTTCCCATAGCTGCAAATGGAGCATTCTTTACAGTCAGTCTCTCCAGACAAATTCCTTCCTCTTCTCGGATATCCCGAAGCAGCTCAGTGAAACTTGGAGGAGGCTTAAGTTTATAAGTCATCCTTATGCGCAGGGCAGCAAGGTCATGAGGCAGCGCACCCCTTGCCACCTGTTCAATGCGTACCCTGTTCATGTCAGTTATTTCAATTCCGCCTTTGCGATGAACTGCATGCAACAGTTTATCTAGTCGGAGTAAGTATGCTGATAGTTTCTCATCTTCCTGCTGAAATGTATTACGGAACCTCACCATAAGGTCAGCTGCACTGTCTGTGGTCCCGAAAGCTGTTTCCAGGGCTTTAACATAATCATTTGCAGTGGCTTGGGGATTTGCTACTCTCAAACAGCGGACAATGTCTGCTGCTGGCCCTTTAAGACTCTCAGCTATCCTCTGTTTCTTGACTACATCCGAACACTGCCACTCATCCAGCATGTGTATGGTCTGTTCAGCCCAAGCCTCATAATCCTCTTCTCCAGAAGGCGTCGGTTTCATACTGAGAACAACCGGAGTTTACGATAGCCCGGTCCATCAACAGGCGTGGCTTGACATCTTTCAACTAGCGAAGAGATTGCATTCACCAGTTGTGTGTTCAAATCTGGGGGTTACTGGGAGCAGGGCTAGGGACACTGGGTACAGAAGTAAAGTTATGCACAGGAGTAGGTGTAGGCGTAGGGGGCCCAAGCAGACCTACTATATCAGATAATGTTTTCCCTTCATTGGCTAGGAATGAAATTAATTTGGATTGGAACTCGTCTGTGGCACTGATTACAGGGCCACCTTTAGTCTCAATGACATTAACAATCCAATTTCCCAAATCATCAAGCTCGAACTTTTCCGGTATGTCTAGGGTAGTCATGTCATTTGTGGTTTCAATCAAAACAAATTGGCTTTTCCCAGCATGTTCATCACGGTGCCCGCTTATTTTACATTTTCCAAAAACTTTAAACCCGTCCAGCACATTATACAGGACATCATCGGTAACATTAAGAGGTACCCCACTAAGCACAAATGCTTTTCTTGCATCAATCTGTTTCTCTCCACACCATGTGGATATCTGTGCAGGCTCCATTTTAATACACCTTGATTCTCAAACAAAAACGGCAATTTTCACCTGGTATTATTTCCACACAAACGTAAACACAATAACAGTAAACATACGTACCGGACGAGCCCCCACGTGTAGCCCACTAACTAAATGGTAAGGCCACAAAATTCACTATTCAATTGTGCATGCTGTAATATATTAACAGTTCCATATAAAGTAATTACCCCAAGTGCAAAGAGGCCCGGTTAGCTTATTTTACAGCTATACTGTTATTGTTCGTGTTCATCAACTGTTTCACAGTACTCATGAAAGCCCCAACACCAGAATTGAATTTTTATAATAGAAGAAATGTAAATTTATTTCACAAGAACAATGAAAAAAAAAGAATAATAATAAAAAAAATAACTGACCCTGCCTAAAACCTCTGACCCTGTTTAAAATAAAATAAAAAAAACACACAATTGAACAATACCTTACAACAATATGCAATAACCCCAGGGTTTTATTTACTCAGTTTGTGGTACCAAATGTTGGCGCGCAGTTGGAGCTCATAGGGGAAAATATCCTCAGTTGTACAAATGGTCTGTACTCACAGTTCCATAGAAAACCTGAGCAGAGACTGCAATGTCCCAAACTTCGGTAGATGAAGTGTATTGTAGTCAGACTCAAATGCACAGCTTTGTGTGCATGTAGATCCTCCCAATGCAGTGGCAAGCTTCGAGCACCCCTATTGTCAGCAATGGTGCAGCAATGTCTTGGAGCACACTGTATAAAAAAAACAAAACCCCACAAAATGTAGTTTCTATCTTACAATGTTTTTTTTTTTTCACATACAATGCTGCAGTGGCCATACTCACTCGAAACTTGATGCAAAACCATACATATACAGGTACAGTATCTCCTCCAACACACTTCTCCCGTTTGTGACAGCTCTGCTTGTTTTTAGCTCAGCCTAGCATTCAACTGGCTCCCCTGTTGACAATAGACAGCTCACTCAACAACTGACACGTTTTTTATCATCTTCTTCACAAACGTTTTTTTTCTTTATTCACAGTGCTAAAATAATACAGCCCACTGCACACAGCGGTTATCAACAAAAAGGAACACTGCTTTGCAAAATGCAGAACTTACTTAAACTTGTTGTCTGTTCTGATCACTCGTTCTCTTTCTCCCAGCTCCTCTTTTTTTTTTTCCTCCCGTCTCCAGTCTGCCTCAACCTACTCTCCCTTAGTCCCGCCCCCTCTACTTTGCCATAGGTTGGCTCAGAATGATTGACAACTCTGTCCCCCAATACAATACTTGAACTTGAACAACTGCAGCAACATGAAAATAAACGAAAATAAAATGTAACACAGGGTTCTCATTTGTGATAACATTTAGCAACATCATGCAGGGCATGAGGGTACTACAAACGTAAGGCTATAGCCTTACCGTTTTTCATGATTTTGAGGATTTTCAAAAAATGACAAAAACTGACAAAAACGCAAGGCTATAGCCTTACGGTCTTGCTCAGCATGCTTTTTTTCATCGTTTTGAGCATTTTTAAGCATTTTCGAAAAATGTCGAAATTTTAAAAAAAACGTAAGGCTATAGCCTTACCGTTTTTCATGATTTTGAGGATTTTCAAAAAAATGACAAAAACTGACAAAAACGCAAGGCTATAGCCTTACGGTCTTGCTCAGCATGCTTTTTTTCATCGTTTTGAGCATTTTTGAGCATTTTCGAAAAATGTCGAAATTTTGAAAAAAACGTAAGGCTATAGCCTTACCGTTTTTCATGATTTTGAGGATTTTCAAAAAATGACAAAAACTGACAAAAACGCAAGGCTATAGCCTTACGGTCTTGCTCAGCATGCTTTTTTTCATCGTTTTGAGCATTTTTGAGCATTTTCGAAAAATGTCGAAATTTTGAAAAAAAACGTAAGGCTATAGCCTTACCGTTTTTCATGATTTTGAGGATTTTCAAAAAATGACAAAAACTGACAAAAACGCAAGGCTATAGCCTTACGGTCTTGCTCAGCATGCTTTTTTTCATCGTTTTGAGCATTTTTGAGCATTTTCGAAAAATGTCGAAATTCTGAAAAAAACGTAAGGCTATAGCCTTACCGTTTTTCATGATTTTGAGGATTTTCAAAAAATGACAAAAACTGACAAAAACGCAAGGCTATAGCCTTACGGTCTTGCTCAGCATGCTTTTTTTCATCGTTTTGAGCATTTTTGAGCATTTTCGAAAAATGTCGAAATTTTGAAAAAAACGTAAGGCTATAGCCTTACCGTTTTTCATGATTTTGAGGATTTTCAAAAAATGACAAAAACTGACAAAAACGCAAGGCTATAGCCTTACGGTCTTGCTCAGCATGCTTTTTTTCATCGTTTTGAGCATTTTTGAGCATTTTCGAAAATGTCGAAATTTTGAAAAAAACGTAAGGCTATAGCCTTACCGTTTTTCATGATTTTGAGGATTTTCAAAAAATGACAAAAACTGACAAAAACGCAAGGCTATAGCCTTACGGTCTTGCTCAGCATGCTTTTTTTCGTCGTTTTGAGCATTTTTGAGCATTTTCGAAAAATGTCGAAATTTTGAAAAAAACGTAAGGCTATAGCCTTACCGTTTTTCATGATTTTGAGGATTTTCAAAAAATGACAAAAACTGACAAAAACGCAAGGCTATAGCCTTACGGTCTTGCTCAGCATGCTTTTTTTCATCGTTTTGAGCATTTTTGAGCATTTTCGAAAAATGTCGAAATTTTGAAAAAAACGTAAGGCTATAGCCTTACCGTTTTCATGATTTTGAGGATTTTCAAAAAATGACAAAAACTGACAAAAGCGCAAGGCTATAGCCTTACGGTCTTGCTCAGCATGCTTTTTTTCCATCGTTTTGAGCATTTTTGAGCATTTTCGAAAAATGTCGAAATTTTGAAAAAAAACGTAAGGCTATAGCCTTACCGTTTTTCATGATTTTGAGGATTTTCAAAAAATGACAAAAACTGACAAAAACGCAAGGCTATAGCCTTACGGTCTTGCTCAGCATGCTTTTTTTCATCGTTTTGAGCATTTTGAGCATTTTCGAAAAATGTCGAAATTTTGAAAAAAACGTAAGGCTATAGCCTTACCGTTTTTCATGATTTTGAGGATTTTCAAAAAATGACAAAAACTGACAAAAACGCAAGGCTATAGCCTTACGGTCTTGCTCAGCATGCTTTTTTTCATCGTTTTGAGCATTTTTGAGCATTTTCGAAAAATGTCGAAATTCTGAAAAAAAAACGTAAGGCTATAGCCTTACCGTTTTTCATGATTTTGAGGATTTTCAAAAAATGACAAAAACTGACAAAAACGCAAGGCTATAGCCTTACGGTCTTGCTCAGCATGCTTTTTTTCATCGTTTTGAGCATTTTTGAGCATTTTCGAAAAATGTCGAAATTTTGAAAAAAACGTAAGGCTATAGCCTTACCGTTTTTCATGATTTTGAGGATTTTCAAAAAATGACAAAAACTGACAAAAACGCAAGGCTATAGCCTTACGGTCTTGCTCAGCATGCTTTTTTTCATCGTTTTGAGCATTTTTGAGCATTTTCGAAAAATGTCGAAATTTTGAAAAAAACGTAAGGCTATAGCCTTACCGTTTTTCATGATTTTGAGGATTTTCAAAAAATGACAAAAACTGACAAAAACGCAAGGCTATAGCCTTACGGTCTTGCTCAGCATGCTTTTTTTCATCGTTTTGAGCATTTTTGAGCATTTTCGAAAAATGTCGAAATTTTGAAAAAAAACGTAAGGCTATAGCCTTACCGTTTTTCATGATTTTGAGGATTTTCAAAAAATGACAAAAACTGACAAAAACGCAAGGCTATAGCCTTACGGTCTTGCTCAGCATGCTTTTTTTCATCGTTTTGAGCATTTTTGAGCATTTTCGAAAAATGTCGAAATTTTGAAAAAAACGTAAGGCTATAGCCTTACCGTTTTTCATGATTTTGAGGATTTTCAAAAAATGACAAAAACTGACAAAAACGCAAGGCTATAGCCTTACGGTCTTGCTCAGCATGCTTTTTTTCATCGTTTTGAGCATTTTTGAGCATTTTCGAAAAATGTCGAAATTTTGAAAAAAACGTAAGGCTATAGCCTTACCGTTTTTCATGATTTTGAGGATTTTCAAAAAATGACAAATAGTGACAAAAACGCAAGGCTATAGCCTTACGGTCTTGCTCAGCATGCTTTTTTTCATCGTTTTGAGCATTTTTGAGCATTTTCGAAAAATGTCGAAATTTTGAAAAAAACGTAAGGCTATAGCCTTACCGTTTTTCATGATTTTGAGGATTTTCAAAAAATGACAAAAACTGACAAAAACGCAAGGCTATAGCCTTACGGTCTTGCTCAGCATGCTTTTTTTCATCGTTTTGAGCATTTTTGAGCATTTTCGAAAAATGTCGAAATTCTGAAAAAAACGTAAGGCTATAGCCTTACCGTTTTTCATGATTTTGAGGATTTTCAAAAAATGACAAAAACTGACAAAAGCGCAAGGCTATAGCCTTACGGTCTTGCTCAGCATGCTTTTTTTCCATCGTTTTGAGCATTTTTGAGCATTTTCGAAAAATGTCGAAATTTTGAAAAAAACGTAAGGCTATAGCCTTACCGTTTTTCATGATTTTGAGGATTTTCAAAAAATGACAAAAACTGACAAAAACGCAAGGCTATAGCCTTACGGTCTTGCTCAGCATGCTTTTTTTCATCGTTTTGAGCATTTTTGAGCATTTTCGAAAAATGTCGAAATTTTGAAAAAAACGTAAGGCTATAGCCTTACCGTTTTTCATGATTTTGAGGATTTTCAAAAAATGACAAAAACTGACAAAAACGCAAGGCTATAGCCTTACGGTCTTGCTCAGCATGCTTTTTTCATCGTTTTGAGCATTTTTGAGCATTTTCGAAAAATGTCGAAATTTTGAAAAAAACGTAAGGCTATAGCCTTACCGTTTTTCATGATTTTGAGGATTTTCAAAAAATGACAAAAAATGACAAAAACTGACAAAAACGCAAGGCTATAGCCTTACGGTCTTGCTCAGCATGCTTTTTTTCATCGTTTTGAGCATTTTTGAGCATTTTCGAAAAATGTCGAAATTTTGAAAAAAAACGTAAGGCTATAGCCTTACCGTTTTTCATGATTTTGAGGATTTTCAAAAAATGACAAAAACTGACAAAAACGCAAGGCTATAGCCTTACGGTCTTGCTCAGCATGCTTTTTTTCATCGTTTTGAGCATTTTTGAGCATTTTCGAAAAATGTCGAAATTTTGAAAAAAACGTAAGGCTATAGCCTTACCGTTTTTCATGATTTTGAGGATTTTCAAAAAATGACAAAAAATGACAAAAACTGACAAAAACGCAAGGCTAGAGCCTTACGGTCTTGCTCAGCATGCTTTTTAAAGTATTCCAAATATTTCATTTAAATCTAAATGTGATTTTAAATTACAGATGCACAACCTCGCAATGTGTTGCTGTGAGTTTGTAGATCCGCTATATAAATGTGTGCTTGATTTCATTATAACTCAGGGGTTTTCAACCGGTGGTCCAGGGACCACCAGTGGTCCCTGAGAGGGTTCCAGGTGGTCCCCAGGCTAAATGATGGGGAGTTGGTTAACCAGATGTAACTCTTGACAGTGTAAAAATGAAACCAAATGGACCCTTAATTGCGGGTCCATTTGGTTTCATTTTTACACTGTCAAGAGTTAAAAGAGTCATCATCTGATTATTTAGCACAATTTAATTAAGTCGACACTGTTTTGTTTTCATAATTCCAGCCTGGAATTGTGGACAAAACCAAAAGAATTCTTTAGTTTTAGGTCTTTGGAGGAAAATGTCCACAAATGGTGGTCCGTGGCTCAAATGCTGAATAAATGGTGGTCCCTGGTGTCAAAAAGGTTGAAAACCCCTGTTATAACTGGTCACTTGTTTCTCTGGCAACACAATTAAGAGATGACAGGAACGTCTGCACACACAAACGCAAAGACTTATGGGTTGTAGGAAAGTTGTGGATATGTTGTGGAACATAATACCTAAAAATGGAGGTCTGAAAGTCATGAATCACACCATCAACTTTTTGTCAGTTCGCCATTTCTAGGAAACAGAATAGGGAAACTTTTTTTTTATCATTTCCACACAACAACTCTATAAGAGAATGTTGAAACTGGGTGGAATTCCCCTTTAAGGCTATTACACATCATATTCTGGTTATGGGTGAGGTGGACACAGGGGCGGATATAACCATTCCCAATTGAGGGGGGGGGGGGGGGGGGGGGGGGCAGGAGAAAATGGCATGGGTGCAGCTTCAGCCGCACCCATACCACTTTTGGTTACAGGACTTTTATTAGGCAAGTAAAGCATCAATAATAACATCAGTTGTTGTTGAAGTTGCAACAGACACACAGCATGCATAAAGCTAAAGGTCTGACTCAGAGAGTTTTCTGTTTTCAATGATGAAATGCTGTTGGTTTAGTGGTGACACAGCTGTAGTTAGTAGCAGTAGTAGTGGTTCACAACATTTTAAATATAAGCACTTTAATTTGAAATATCATGTTTGGTGGGGCAGACTGGGCAATAAGGGGGGCAATAAGGGGGGTATGGGGGGAAGCCCCCCCCCCCCCCCCATACCATTTTCTCCTGCCCCCCAATTGGGAAATGCTACATCCGCACCTGCTCTAACAGGCAAAAAACATCCAGATTATGATCATCACACATTTGTAAAATGTCTCAGTTCTCAGAAAACCTGTTTCCTGCTAACGTGGGAGGTTAGACTAACGCTCTGAAGATAAGAGTTGAGTCAGTTCACACCTGTCTCTGTGAATGGTGCATTTATAGAGTAATCTTTATCCAAGGGGCTTTACGTACGTAGACTGTGCAGAATCACATTCACACACAGATAATGGATAGGAAACCATGCAACATCAGCAGGAGGTGGTCCCCAGACCACTGGTTGAAAACCACTTGCCAGCCACAGATTGGACACTGACCCCCTGCTACAGGTCAGAAACATGAGGGCTGTTTTCATGGCATTGCTTTCCCCCCAAACATTCAACAAACAGTCCTGTTATTAAAGGCAGTTTAACAGGATTTAGGGACCAGGGGCGGATCTAGGCATGGGCGTGGGGGCGGGCAATGCCCAGTCTGCCCCACTAAACACTATGGCATGCAAAATATGTCATTGTTGAAGTTGCATGTCTGATGCAACTTCAACAACAACTGATGTTATTATTGATGCTTATACTTGCCTACTAATAGTACAATAAAGAATAGTACAGTAAAGAACGTGGGGGTCTTCATTGACTCCGAATTGAATTCACACATTAATCATATCACCAAGACTGTCTTTTTCACCTTAGAAACATTGCATGAATCAGGGCCTATCTGTCAATGGATGATGCTAAAACCCCGATCCACACCTTTGTATTTTCCCGGCTTGAGTTCTGCCATGCACTTTTTTCTGGTCTCCCTAAGAAAACAACTGACAGATTACAACTAGTCCAAAACGCGCCAGCCAGAGTTTTAACTAAAACTAAGATGAGAGAACATATTACTCCTGTCCTAGCCTCACTACATTGGCTACCGGTTGTGTTTAGAATTGATTTTAAAATTATTTTACTTGTCTATAAAGCGCTTAATGGTCTTGCACCTTCCTACCTACATGACTGCCTGCCTAAGTATGTCCCAGGCCGTCCCCTCAGGTCTTCCACTGCTGGCCTGCTTGCGGTGCCCAAAATGGCAACTAAAAAACACAGTGAAGCAGCCTTTTGCTTCTATGGACCGACGGCGTGGAACAAACTCCCATACATTCGACAGGCAGCCTCTCTAGACATTTTAAAGCACAGCTCAAGATGTACTTCTATGCACTTGCTTTTAACTGACTCTACGTGATTTTATATTTTATGCCTTATTTCAGGTCCTCACTGTACTGCTTCTTTGATGTTTTGCTATTTTAATGATCTCTCTAATTCATTCCCACTATTTTTTGTCTTATTCTCTATTGCAATGTAAAGCACTTTGAGCTGCATTTTATGTCATGAAAGGTGCTATACAAATAAAGCTTATTATTACTACAAGTCCTGTAACTGAAAATGGTATGGTATTCTTCAATGGTATGGTATTCATGAATACCATACCATGAAGTCGCACCCATACCATTTTCTCCTGCCCCCCAATTGGGAAATGTTACATCCACCCCGGTTAGGGACATTATATAAGCTCAGCATGAGTGCCAAACATTTACACTCCACCCTTTCCTGATTACATTACACCAGCGAGCGCTGCAGGGCACGTCCAGGGACCCCCGGGAATGCTTTGTGGACATGTACTGTGACGCCCGGGGCCCACCCCTCCCCTCCCCAGCCCCCCTCCATACAAATACCATATTTTCTGCAATATAATGCCCACTGGATTATAAGGCGCACCTTCAATGAATGGCTTATTTTAGAACTGTTCCCATATATAAGCCGCACCGGATTATAAGGCGCCTCCCATTGTTCCGAAACTACGAGACGCAAAACCCTACCCTTCTCCAACCGTAACCCTAAGCCTAAACACCCAACCCACAACCACCGGACAGACCGTGAGGTCTGTGAGGTTAGGTTGAAGGTCTTAAGGTTACGGTTAGGTTTAGGCTCTTAGGGTTACGGTTGGAGAAGGGTAGGGTTTTGCTACAAACATGCCTAAACCCTTCTCTAATCCTCATCCTCACCATAACCACATCAAGCACGTCGCAGCTGATAGTGGATTTCCAGCGCATGTTGGGACTAATGGGAGTTCTGATCTGTGGGACTTCGGTACTTAGATCAGTCCCCCTGCAGTCGACATAGAGTAGAAGCTACTAAATTAAAGGCTTTTAAGTGCGCCTTAAAATCCGGAAAATACGGTAGGCCTATGTAAAGCAGTAGTTTTCAAACAGTGTCAAATGTCATCAAATGGTGGTCTGTGGCTCAAATGCTGAATAAATAGTGGGCCCTGCTATCAAAAGGGTAGAAAACCAGTGACAGGACCTTCTAGGATGACGATGCAGATCCAAACTGTTCATTTGAGGGACAGAAGAGTTACATGTACAGTATGGGTTTACAGGACGAAACACTGGGGTCAGATTCAAATAATTCAGGATTTCAATTCAAATATAGCAAAAATAGTTGTTCTACAAGCTCAAAACGCATCGCAGTGTGACGCATTTCTTTTCCTGAAAAGTTGCAAAGATGCAAAAATGGAATCCATCGTTCTCATGATAATAAACATATAAATAGCTATGTACAAATCTGATGAATGAAGGGCGCATGCAAGTCCTTCACTAAAGAAAGGAAATGTATCAAAAATACGTCATATCTGAAACACTCTACAGCAGGTACAGTATAATCAGTAAGAAAGGTTTATGCATGTACTATGGCTGTGAAATTGAAATGAAAAGTTTATACACACACACACACACACACACACACGCACACACACACACAGTTGTCATTTCATTTTTTCAGTTTTTATTGTATTTTGTAATATAATCTGGGGACCGCCCCAAAATAATATGGACAACCCACGAGAGGTCGCAGGAACAAAGTAAATAAAAGTAAATAATTATACATTTTATTTGTCATTTATTTTACATTCCACATCATTTCAAAGTGCAACAGTAGCCAAATGCATGAAATAAAAATAATCAGATGAATGAATGTGAACACTAAAGGAATGCAAAGAACAAACAAAGAACCAAACAAACAAGCAATACTCATTCAAAACACGAGGTCTAGAGGTAGTTAAACAGGACGTCCTCTGTATTGTTAATGAGTATACCTTTATTTTATATAAATTACCTTGTGTGTGCTCATCTTCAAAAAAAGGTGCAAGTGTGCAAGTCAGCCCAATCTCAGCCCAAGTTGTATGACACAGACTGACACACAGAGTAGGTAGGTTAAGGTATGTATCTTAACCTACCTACTGAAGGCCCTACCATTGAAAGTCCGTTCATATACCGGTATTAGCATGTGTCTCCCCTTAGCTTTTGTAAAGGCCACAAACCTGGTTGTTTCTGTTTCAGGATGGATTCATTTGCATTTTAAAATACCGTAATTTCCAGACTATAAACCGCTACTTTTTCCACATGCTTTTGACCCTGCGGCTTATACAACAGTGCGGCCAATCTATGGATTTTTACAGGCGTTTTTTTAACAGGGGTTTTTAACAGGTGGTCCGGGGACCACCAGTGGTCCCTGAGAGGGTTCCAGGTGGTCCCTCCAGACTAAATGATGGAAAGTTGGTTAACCAGATGTAACTCTTTGAGAGCGTAAAAATAAAACCAAATGGACCCTTGCGGGTCCATGTTTACACTCTCAAGAGTTATGGTATTCACCATCTAAATTAGCACCACTTAATTAATAAGTCATGGTCATTTTGATCTCTGTGTTTGGCCTGTTTTGTTTGCAAAAATCCATCCTGGAATTGTGGACAAAAACAAAAGAAATCTCTAGTTTTGGGTTCTGTGGGGTGAAAATGTTGTCTAATGGTGGTCTGTAGCTCAAATGCTGAATAAATAGTGGGCCCTGGGATCAAAAAGGTTGAAAACCACTGCTCTAACATGAAGCTTGTTATCTGCTGCGGCTTATAGTCAGGTGCGGCTTATACATGGAAAAATCAGTATTTTGCCCCAAATTTAGCTGGTGCGGCTTATAGTCCAGAAATTACAGTATGTACTATTCTGTTGATAACACATCGCAACTCTGACACGGCTGAGTCGGCTCTACTGAACTTCTCAACGCTCAGCAGGGCTTGGTGCTTGGCTAGCGCCTCGCTCAGCGGTGCTTCACCATGCTCAGGTTGGGTTGGGAGACGGCGTCAGTTATTTCAATATACTATGAATCAAATTTTGTTTCTATAAATAGGTTACCTACAGAAAGTGTCTCTGTGTTATTCATACGACTTGGGGTGAGACTGTGTTGATCCAAGTTCAGGAAGAGTGAAGTGTTGAACTAAATGTCTCTGGACTAGATGAAATAGTTAAAGGGCCACTTCACCCCTTTATGTAACAAGATCTTATTTTATTGATGTTTGGGCGACACAAAACACTTCCCTGCATGCAGGTTGTTATGGGCAGGTGATTTGTGTTTTATTTATATTTATTTAGGTATTTCACAGGGCCTGTGAACGCACCCAAGGATCATGGTCAATTCTAGTTAATCCAGCAATTCCAGTCAAACACACAAACTACATGCAAAATTACACCTGTGCTACCATTATCTGTACTACAAATACCATTGACATTGAGTGATTGGAGATTCTTCTAGCTGTGAAATGTCCCTTTAATTCTTTTCTTGTGTGCTTCATTTGCAGTGCAGTAGTAGTTTATCTGTCTATAATAAAATAATTTCAGTCAATCGTTCCTTCACAGCACAGACACCTTCATATTCGATTCATCAAGAAAATCTGTACACATCAATGACTGTACAAACCCATAACTCTGCTGGACTGGATATACTACCATTATAGCAGATGGACTTCATCTCATTCTACTAGAAGTTCTTTGATGTTTTCATACTCCAGGTGTAGGTGATAAGTAAAAACAAATGTGTGTTGGAGGTGAGCGGAGGTGAGTGTTGGGTCACTTCACCGTGGCGTGACCCATCACCCAAAACTGGAGTAACTTCACTTTCCCATTTAATAAGTCATCATTGATGTCTTGGAGATCTTTCTTCACTCTTACCAATAACCAAATATCTAAAACGGTTCCAACTGTACCTCCCTAAACCCTCATGCCTTCTCCTCTTCTGTACTCCCTTCACTGACTGTAGAAAAAGGATGCACTGGCCTGTAGGATCCACTACTGACTGTAGGATGCACTACTGACTGTAGGGGGCACTGAAGCAGCACAGACAGTTCAAACCTTTAATTTAATCACAGGCTGCAAGTACAAAAGGGACAATGTTTCCATAGCGGACGTCTGAGCCGTCTAGTGCCTCCCCTTTTCTACTGCTACATTATCCTGCTAGTACTGAGATGCACCAGACTGGCCTGTCATATAAGCTTCAGGCGCGGCTGGAACTCCCTGTTGTTCCCTTTCACTGACTACCAGAATGATGATCCAAAGGGGAAATACAGGCGGACGGGAACGGCACCTGGTTGCGTTCAGGACATGATCCGCACACGCACAAGCACACGCACACATACACGCTGTCAATCAGCTAACACAGGATGCCAGTCTCTCCCTTCCCTTATCCAACACCACGGCCGTATAGCTGCCAACATAATGAGTCCCCTGTAGACTCTTCTCCCTTCATACAGTATTTGCTTCCATGCTGAGTTATCATGATCCACCTCCAACAGCTCTTTCCACACATAGTAAGTAAGTAAGTAGCCTTGCCAGGCCATGATGTCAGGAGGCCCAGCTGAGCCATTGAGGCCCATATAGGTCAGGAGCCTATCTCCTGTTTCTGTAGCGTGAGGCAGCTCGATGTACAAGTACACCCCCTGGACATGACGCTAGTATATCGCAGGGACTTACCCCCCATCCATCCCTTGATGCTGAGTGCCAAGCAGGGAGGCATTGGGTCCCATTTTTTAGAGTCTTTGGTATGACCCGGCCGGGAATTGAACCCCGACCTCCCAGTCTCAGGGCGGACACTCTAACCACAAGGCCACTGAGCTGGTTCTTTCCACACATACTTTAAGTATATGTCACAGATCAGCTAACACAGGAGGACATCTGTCTGTCTGTAACTCACTTCCCTGTTATGCTGCCCCAGTAGCGCATGCAGGAATTACAGAAGATTCCAGGCGAATTCTTGAATTCCCCCCACACCGCCCCTACTAGCCTCACCTCATCAAAATGTCATGACTTCAACACAAAGGCGTTGAATCTGCACGTGAATGGATGGACTTGGGACGCCTTGTAACGGACACGGCCGTGGAGGAGGTGTCATTCACTGTGAATGAACAAGCAATTCAGACTCAGAGCAACATGCTCTCTTCATATTGTTCTAACTAACTTATGCTTGGTGATTCCGTCTACCTTTCTCTTGAATCAGGGCAGGCTAAGATTGAGATTTGAGCAGGATAAAGCTTTCACAGCCTTATAGAGAATATGCCTTTGTGTGCTGCCCTGGCCAACAGCAGTCCTCTCCTATACTCCTCTCCCTCGTTGCTTCCTAGCTGTGGAATGAATGACCTCCACTCCCCCATCAGACTGCCTGAGTCAGCGCCCACTGCACAACCATCCACTGACTCATTCAGCTCCTGCACAGACGCTATAGTTGTAGATTGCAGACTGCTTACTTGTTTGCATATAATATGCCGTTTATGTACTGTATGTCGCTTAGATGGTCACATACTACTACTGTGCGCTGGTCCACAAAATGTTATTTAGATTGCACTATGCTAGGTTTGATGTTTATACCAAGCTGTGCTACAATCGTTGGCACAGCACTCTATTCACCTCACGCTGAACTTTGCTAAGAGCTTTTGAGTTAATATTTCAACTGTTAAAAAGGAAGCCGCAAGTGCTCAAAGATTGGCCCGGAGGTGAAGGACACTCAGAGCTGTATTGTAGGGTGGATTTCCTGCAATCCGACGCGTTACCCTGACCTGGGGAAACGCTCTGCAAGGACTCATATCCCGCACACATCATGTCACAACGTCATTAGGATGTAGCGTTTAATGACGATGTGTCAGACAGACTGACAGACCGTCACAGATTCACTCAGAGATAGAGTTAGAGTCATAGAGTCAGGGGTGGTGTTACTGTGAAAGCCCAAAACACACAGGATACATAGCAGAGCGACGCAGGTTGACGCGCATCAGGTGCCACCTGTCAAAACACCCAACAGGACATTGTGCTGTGCTGCGTGGCTGCAGCCAACCTTGTACTACAGATGTAGTAAAAAAAAATACAATAAAATAAACACTTTCACCACATGACAACGCCTGGAAGTAGAGCATTGACGTTTCGGAGCACCGTGCGATGCGTAGATGCGCGTCTGACGGCACTGCTGTGGGATAGCACCCTCAGAAATAACGGAGGAGGCCGTTTTAACACGCGCAGCGTCCGCAGCCTGTGTAGGTCTTGATAGCAGGTGCGGCGACTCCGCGCGGTAAATACCGCGCAGCAACACACACAGGATGGCTGGAGCTGTTTAGTGCACAGACCTGTAGCCAGCCACGGCCATAAACCCAGATAGAGCCACACAGCAACATGTGGAAAAATAGAGCAATGTTGTATCTGCGCGGCAGGCAGCGCGGCCAGAGCCAATGTGGGTGAGGTCCATTGGAAATAATGGAGGAAGATGCGCATCCGGTGTGTGTACCTCTATACAGAGGTTTCAAATCACCCAAAATAAAACCCCTCAAAAGGATTGTCATTTGAAAAGCTGTGACACCGTGATCGCTACACACATGATGATCCATCCCGTCATCGGAGCCACGGTGAGTCCCACAGCGCCGTTGTGGTTGTTATTACCTTGGGGTACAACCCTCTCCTCGTTGCTGATGACGGCTGGGCGTGGGGTTGATGCCCACTGTGGTGGTGCTGGCGGTGGTGGTGGGGGGCTGCTTTTCTGCATGGCCAGCTGGTACTCCTTCACCACCTTATAATAATAACAACAGCAATAATGATAAACGTTATTTATATAGCACCTTTCCAAACAATGTTACAACAAGTGCTAGACAGTTCTGTTTATGTCACAGTGTTGCCAACTGCCAGAATCCAAAATGCACTAGAGCAGTGGGTTTTCAACCATCTTCATACCAGGGCACACTGTTTATTATGCATTTTAGTCACGGAGGACCACCATTTGGTGTTGAGTTTAGTCTCTACGACTAATTTAGGAGAGATAACTGGCAAAGTTCTTCTACATTTTCAAAATGTGTAGATTCTTGAACATTAGGTAATTTGGAATAATTTAACTCTTGAGAGCGTAAAATGAAAAATTTATTTTACGCTCTCAAGAGTTACAGATTTATAAGGGTCCATTTGGTTACCAATGGTCCTTTCTAGGAAGGAAGGAGGACTCTATCATAGGAAAAAACGAGGGTTTTATCTCTGGCGCCTGTCAAACAATTTCGCCCCAACTCACAATACAGCAAAAAGCACTAGATTTTCACAAAATTTGGCGCTAGGGGTTGGTCTGAAAGAAAAAAAGCTAAATATTGCGACAAATGCGCCAAGTTGGCAACACTGCTATGTCAGAGCTCACACTGTCTCCCAGTACCTTGGTGTACTGTCTCTCGGTGGAGACACACTGGTAGTCCCCGTAGCTGTCCTGGGTCACAGCCGGGATGAGGTGGAGGCAGTGGGACTGCATCTGCTGACAGGGGCTGATGCTGAGCTGGTCCCCTGCCCCATGGTGGTGGGTCCAGGTGTACTCAGCGTGGTACGAGTCTATGGGACAGGACAGGTAGAAGGGGACGCCCAGGGGGACGGAGTGGACCGCCCGCGGGATGCTACCTTCCGTCGCAGAAGAGCCGCTGGAAGCGGAGCTAGTATGATCCCGTCTGGTCCGGTTGGTTTTCTTTGAATCTGCTGTAGATGGAAAAGAGGATGAAGCAAGGGGCGGATCTAGGCATGGGCATGGGGGGGGGGCAATGCCCCCCTAAATGCCCAGTCTCCCCCACCAAAACTCTCCGAGTCCCTTTAGCTTTATGCATGCTGTGTGTCTGTTTCAACTTCAACAACAACTGATGTTATTATTGATGCTTTACTTGACTAATAAAAGTCCGGTAACTAATAATGGTATGGGTGCGACCTCATGGCGATGAAGCCGCCCCCATACCATTTTCTCCTGCCCCCAATTGGGAAATGTTACATCCATGATGTAATGTGAATATGACAGAGGTTTTCAACCTTTTTCATACCAGGGCCCACTATTTATTCAGCATTTGAGCCAGGGAGGACCACCATTTGATGACATTTTCACCCCATAGACCCCAAAACTAAAGATTTATTTTGGTTTTGTCCACAATTCCAGGCTGGATTTACATACAGTACCCTAAATTAAAAATGATCATTCTTTTACATTCCCTAACTGTGTAGACTTCTTAATTAAGTGGTGCTAATTCAGATGATGAATATTTTAAATATTGAGAGTGTAAACATGAAATCAAATGGACTTGCAAGGGCCCATTTGGTTTCATTTTTACACTCTCAAGAGTTAAATTTGGTCAACCAACTTTTCATCTGTTTAACCAACTTAGCTGGGGACCACCTGGAACCCTCTCAGGGACCACTGGTTGAAAACCACTGGAATATGATATGATAATGTGTGTAATTGATAGTTTACCTCCTCCTGTGTCCATGCTAGGACAGGACATGTTGATCTGGACTCCTGGGATGTTCTGAATGGACCCTCTGTAAAGCAACAGCAGCGTTGTTAACACAAAACACTCATATTGTCACGTAGAATGCATATAAACCCAGCTTTTGACAGGTAGAACCATCATTTCACTACCACTTTTCCGAGTCACGTGTTTGAATACCGGATTGCAATTGGCTTAAAAACAGTGGTAAATAAGACCATAACCCTCGGAACTTCAAAATACCCCGATGTGTATGCAAATCGATTTGCAGATTTGCGGATGCGCCTCACATCGCATGATCCGGGGACTTCTGACTCTCTAGAGTTAGAGAGCTGGGACACCCAGGGGCGGGTGTAACATTTCCCAATTTGGGGGACAGGCGAAAATGGTATGGATGTGACTTAATCGCCCTTATATTAGTCAAGGAAAGCATACAGACACGCAGCATGCATAAAGCTAAAGGTCTGACTCAGAGAGTTTTCTGTTTTCAATGATGAAATGCTGTTGGTTTAGTGGTGACACAGCTGTAGCAGTAGTAGTGTTTCAAATCATTTTAATTATAAGCACTTTAATTTGAAATATCTTTGAAATGTGGGTTGTTTTGCATGCCGTCACATTTGGTGGGGCAGTCAGGGCATTTAGGGGGGCATTGCCATGCCTGGAGACACCTTCCTCAACCCAAACAATAACAGACTTCAACAAAGACATGCAGACATTGCAGAGAAAGAGTTACATGTGGAGCAGGGTCGGATTGACCACTGGGTGTACAGGGAGGTCTCCCGATGGGCCACGACCCGTAGGGGGGCGGTGGTATCACGGTATGATTAAAAGCACTGGTTTTCAACCTTTTTGATCCCAGGGACCACCATTTGATGACATTTTAGCTCCAAGAGACCCCCAAAACTAAAGATTCATTTTGCTTTTTGGTCCACAATCCCAGTCAAACATACAGATCAAAATGACCATTAAGCTACGTTTTGTAGCTAGACTTGGACGACACTCTCAATTTAGATGAATATTTTAACGCTTGAGAGCGTTAACATGAAACCAAATGGACCCGCAAGGGTCCATTTGGTTTCATTTTTACACTCTCAAAGAGTTACATCTGGTTAACCAACAATACAAGGTGGAATTGTGGTGGGCCGGTCTGGGCCAAATCACGCTAAAAATGTCCGGGCCGATTTTTTCGCCAGTCCACCTCTGATGTGGAGAGAAGGATACTACACAGGGTTCCTACAGGTTTCTTAAAGTAAAATTTAAGTCTTTTTTAAGACCTTTTTAAGTCCATTTACAGTATATAAAATGTAATACACAGAGCAGATGTAACATTTCCCAATTGGAGGGGCAGGAGAAAATGGTATGGGGGCGGCTTCATCACCCGTGTCGCTTCGCGCCACGGGTGATGAAGCCGCACCCATACCATTTTCAGTTACAGGACTTTTATTAGTCAAGTAAAGCATCAATAATAACATCAGTTGTTGTTGAAGTTGCAACAGACACGTAGCATGCATAAAGCTAAAGGTCTGACTCTGAGAGTTTTCTGCTCTGGTGCGAAACCGAGAAATCAATTACTTGATGATTGATAAGTTTACGCCGCCGTTTTCTGGCTACGTTATTTAAACCAAACAAACGGTTGACAAATGACAATTTTGAGGAGCAATGTGACACGTAGAAATTACGAACTGCGCAAAATTTAAGACCTAGATATAAAAATTCAAGACTTTTTAAAGTCTTTTTAAGTTATTATTTTCAAATTCGTAAATTCAATGCTTTTAAGACTTTTTAAGATCCCGCGGGAACCCTGGCTACAGAGGAGAAGGGAGACTTGGCAGTGCCTTAATCTTCTCTGCTTCAACAGCTTGGGTCATTTTAGTGATTAGATCAACCTTCACAGTTTCCCACTAGATTCTAGTACTGGAGCTTTCTGGAAACAGAAGGCCTTCTTATCATGTTTACCCTGCTCCAGTCTTCCATGGAAGGCCTTGAAGCCTGCAGCTTCAAGGCTAGAATATTCCCACATGACAGCTTTATTATGATGTCCCACAATGACCCCATGCACAGAGGCGGATCTAGAAACGATGGGCCCCTGGGCCACCGCCACAGAGTGTCCGTACACACACAAAAAAAAATGACATACTGACTGTATATGGCTGTGATATTCACCTGCATTTCAGCAGGAATTACAGCAAATGATTGCGTAAAATTTATAAACAGCCAAAACAACTACGATATGCAAAGTGAGGGTTAAACACACCCAGTAATGTACCATATCATGATGGTTTAGTACTTTGAGTTATTTTATTGATACAATGCATAGGCCCATTGTTTTTCACCATTTATACCCCGTTTTTTTGGGGCCCCCAAGGGGTTGAGCCTCTTCCCGGTCATGCAGACACTCAGCCCAGGGGACCCCCTAGCTAAGGTGCACCTGAGCCTATAGACCCAACAGACCTGTTGGGTAATCCTCCCCTGTCCATGCATGATGTAGTTTAACTGCTGTTGTGCTACAAGAGAAGTATTTGACAATGTTTGGGTGTGGATTTTTTCAAATTGTGAAGACTTCTTTTTGTAGAATGCTGTAACACATCAGTTAAATAAAGAAAGAAAATGAAAACATGTGATATTAAAAAAGGAAAGGTCAATATGTTTTGTTCTTTACAGTTTGATACCTACAATTATGAGGTATATCAGAAAGGTTAACAGAGGGAAGAATGCAGCAAAATGTCTCTGCACTTTCTCCTTTCTCTGTGACATTGTATTTACTGACTCAATTCACTGCTGTGGTTGGATTATTTATAAAGGATTGAAAATGCCCAGAAAATTGTGATGGAAATGCCCTCCATTTCCATTTCAGTGCACCTTTAAACTTAAAATTTCAGTTGCCTAAGCCTGCATACATGCATATTTTCAGAATGTACAAAATTATTTTATATTTTATTTATTTATTATTTTTTAAGTGGTGCAGCCACCGCCACGTAAGAAGGTTGGCCAATGGAATACAACCACCCTAAGGACTACGATCTGTACTATCCAGACTTTACCATGTAAACAGAGCTGCAACATTTAAACAGATAGTAAATCTGTTTGTTCTCTTTCTTATTCTGCATGATCTGTCTTGAAGTAGCAAAGAATTGTTCTTTCTGTGTATTAAAAACAGAAAAGAGGAAAGAAAGTTATATGCCCTGTTATAACATGTTATAACCTTTTATAAAACAATGCAATGTAGCATAACTCTGTCTACAAAACTCTGTACCCCCCTCCAACTGTACTGCCAACTGTTTTTTATTATATTGTATTGTGACTCTTGCTTTGGTAATGTAAAGGTCTGTTTTCTCATGCCAATAAAAATTGAAATTGAATTGAATTTAACTGGATAATCAATATCGGACAAAATCTGCACACACCCCTTAGTTTAATACCTACCAGGAAATAACCAATAATATGTGTAAAGAGTAATAATTATTCATTCCATTTAAAAACTAGGTTATGCTTTACCCAGGACAGTAAATCAACATCAGTTCATTGTGTGCTAGACGACCAGCTGCTGCTGCTGTTTGAGAGAACGCTAAATGTTTTTAACACAATGAAACATTCATTCATTCTGTGCTCTACCTCCCATGACTGGAGGAAGACAGATAACAGGACCGCACTGCTCCCTACTCACCTAACACTGACCACTGCTGTGCATTGTGTTTTTACTAACACAATCGCACAAAACAGGAGAGTTATTGTCATTATTCTCAAGGGTTACATTTGACTATTTTAGAACTGGACAATGCGAAAGAAACCATTTATTAATCTCCCAGGCTAAATTAATGATTTATTGATCCCCCAGGCTAAATGATGGAAAGTTGGTTAACCAGATGTAACTCTTTGAGAGCGTAAACAACCAAATGGACACACCGCCAGCACCCACAGGAATCAATCCCAAGACATTCTAGGTGTGAGGCGACAGAACTAACCACTGTGCCCCTCATTTTTGGGTTCTTGACCTGAAATAGTTTGAGAACCTTTGACGTATTTTATTTATTTATTTTCAGAAAAACTGTGGCGTTGAATCTGGCCTCTGGTCTAAATACTTTTGTTGGTTTAATCAGGGGTTTTCAAACTTTTTCATACCACGGCCCAGTATTTACTCAGAATTTGATTCGCGGACCATCATTTTACTCCCACAGACTAAAGATTTCTTTTGCTTTTGACTAAATTCTTGGCTGAATTTCGCAAACAAAACTGTAATTAAGTGGTACTAATTCAGACAATCAGAGAGTCTAAACATGAAACTTGCGTGTCCATTTGGTTTTATGTTCACGGCACGCTCTCAAAGAGTTACATCTGGTTAACCAACTTTCCATCATTTAGCCTGGGGACCACCTTGAACCCTCTCAAGGACCACGGGTGGTCCCTGGACCACTGGTTGAAAACCACTGGTTTAAATGAAATGCATGGATCTACATTAGCTGTGACCCTCAGGTGTTCTACTTACGGGACGGTGGGTTTACATCCTGCCTCGGGGGTCCAGCCACAGTAGGGGTCCCTGGCCAGGACACACGCTTCACACGAGCTGTTGTAGTCCGAGCAGCGCTGGAGGTCCAGGATGGAGATGTGGTCTGGGAAGCCCACCAGCAGCTTTTTCTGGACGGAAAAGAGACAAGCATGGAAAAATAAGCAAATATACAGTATAACAAAACAGATCATGCTGCATTTTTACATCAAATATAATACTAAACTGGCCCACAATAGGTTCAGAAACCTAACTTTGGGAATCATTTTCTCCAACTTAATGGGTATAGTAAGTGGTCTGGGTGATTCGGAAAACCCTCCCGTACCCCGCGGTAGCAAGATGTGCACATGCACACACTCTACAATGAGGTGAAGTACAAGAGCAGGTACACCAAGGCCCGCCCCCACTCGATCCTGATTGGAGGAAGGCCCCCTCTCATCCCGATTGGACCAAAGACTTTTCTCCCAAAGGCCAAACTGAAACTAGGGTTTTAGGCTCACTGGGGACAGGGAGGAACTCCCTGTCTCCCTGTCCCCATATAGAGTGTCCCTACTATAGAGTCCCTACTATAGAGTGTGGTGACTCATATGGTCACCACACTCTATAGTAGGGAGGATTAGCCAAAAAAGAATAAAAACAATAACAATATTTGAATAAGGTGAAATCACTTACGTTACTATAGCTTTAATAATAGCAATTTGCATTGTATCTTATATCATATTAATCATTGATTAGTCACCTTTACAACAAGGTAAAGCTTGGAAAGATCGGACATTTCTGGAATGAGTAACACTGATAAACGTGTGGGTTTAACCCACAGGAAATGTGAATTTGAGAGAATTTGACATAGAGATAGAAATTCCATTAAATAGGGGACCGTAGCTCATACACGTGTCAAACTGGGGGGTCCTTGAAATGAAACTGTTTGAGAATCCCTGCTAGAGCGGTAAGAATATACTCTTATGAGGGTCTCTGGGATATCCCTTCTAATGGGGGTCTCTGGGCTATTTGGTGAGTATATATTTCACCAACGTAATAACCTACTGAAACCCGAACCACGCTGCAAAGTGACAATAATCCCACAGGCAGAGCTGATGTTTTCTGCCTTATTACATGAACAAAACGTCACTAATACACCATAACCATAATGCATGCAACTAATGCATGCAATTACCCTTTACTGTAATAACATTTGTACCTTTTTGGAGTGGAGTTTCATGGACTGAACCGGAGCTGAGTGGTTGGAGAGCTGCAGGGTTTCAGAGATGATAAAAGGTTCAGATCCGTCCTCCAGCACTTTGTGGACCTTCCCTGAGTCTGATGGTGTGAACAGTTTGAACAGAGATTAGTTCATGCCATTAGATTGTTCTCTGTTTGAGAACACATTAATATATTACGGTACATTATCAGTCCAGTGTTATTAACTTCCTCTGAACCTCAGGGATGAAATCTACTATAACAACTACTACAACAATGGAACGCTGTCCAAAGGCTAACACATAATATAAACTTCATTGTACTGAATATTCTGATTTTGAATATAATTTCGTTTTGCTGTTGTATTGTGCACTTTGCTTTGGCAATGTAAACATGTTTTCTCATGCCAACAAAAAACCCTGAATGGAATTGAATGATGAATATGCTCTCCAAAAATAAATTAAATATACTGTAGGTTTAAACTAGTCATGCACCGTTGTATTGGTCCACATTTCGGGTTGGCCGATATTTACAGCTATCGGTCAATATTGGAAAATATAACTGGCATTAACCGATGGCAGTAGCCAATGTTTATCTGTTGTTCATAAGCACACGTTTTGCTCTGACTATGTTTGTGTGTTGTTTATCCCAGGGCCTGGGATTTGAACCACCAACCCCCATCATCATCCCTGACCTACCAGTAGCCAGCAGCAGCACATTGACCATCCTCTGGTCAGCCGTCAGGACGCTGTCCACCACTACCTTGGTGTAGTTGTAGTTGTTGGTGTAGAAAGGAGCGTGAGGGTGCAGAGGATGGATCCACTCACTCATCTCTGGGTGGTCCTTCACTACGTTGACCGTAGACAGAGACAGACCCCTGCTGCTCTTTACACACTGAGGAAACACAAACAACACACAGACATCAACTTTTATTACCACTTCACAAGATATATGCACCAATTCCTTCCCAACACGGTCAGGACAGGGACCAATTAGTGACGTCCCTGATTGTGTCCATATCAAGGCAATTCAAGACTAGTCAAATCCAGGGCATGGGTTGAATTTAATGTCTCTCAAATTAAAGTGCTTACAGTACATTTTAAATGATTTGAAACACTATTACTGCTACTAACTAACTACAATTGTGTCACCACTAAACCAACAGCATTTCATCATTGAAAACAGAAAACTCTCTGAATCAGACCTTTAGCTTTATGCATGCTGCGTGCAGGGGCGGATGTAACATGTCCCATTTTGGGGGGGGGGGGGGGGGGGGGGCAAGAAAACATGTTGGAGGGGCAAGAGAAAATGGTATGGGGGCGCCCCCATGCCATTTTTGGTTACAGGACTTTTATTAGTCAAGTAAAGCATCGATAATAACATCAGTTGTTTTTGAAGTTGCAACAGACACGCAGCATGCATAAAGCTAAAGGTCTGACTCAGAGAGTTTTCTGTTTTCAATGATGAAATGCTGTTGGTTTAGTCGTGAGTGGTGACACAACTATATAATTGTCTAGTTAGTAGCCTAGTGTTTCAAATAATTTTAAATATAAGCACTTTAATTTGAAATATCTTGGGTTGTTTTGCATGCCATCATGCTTGGTGGGGCAGACTGGGCATTTAGGGGGCTTTGCCACCCTAAATGCCCATGCCTAGATCCGCCCCTTAAGGAATCTGGAGGCCATGATTTAAGACCAGCTAGAAAGCGTGCCTTGCCGCCGGGCACAGGTCTCCACCAGGTCAGGTCAAGCTGTGGCCTCCTGGTGGCGCTATAAGGCCGAAGTGAAAAGGCTGTGAGCTTGTAGATCTGCTGAGAAATCAAGAAATCTGTGAATAATCTCTGACAGAAAACGTTTTTAACTCAATTGGAGGTTGTGGGTGCATAATTGCATATACATACAGTATATTTCTGGGAGTCCTTGACATGAAAATGTTTGAGGAATAAAGACAAGGTCTTTCAGTTCCATTCTTTCTTATGCATTTGATGGAAATTGTTTTTTTTTCTCCTCAAAAATGTGTTCTACAAAAGAACGAGCCGATCCGGCAAACTTTGAAAGCCGATTATAGACAATTAGCATGAATAATGCAACATACTGCATATACACCACACACAAGATGCAGATTGATTTCGCCCCTCATGGTAACAACAACACCCCTCACCATCCTGTCGTGACTTCACAATAAAGTGAAACTCCCTTGAAACTTTTAAACAGGTCATTAACAGGAAATAGGTGTAACTTGACATGGTGGGAGAGAGCAAGGCAGCGAGCAACCACAGGGCTTTCCTACAATGGTGAGGGTTGAATGATGCCTGAAGTTTTTCGGTCAGAGCTCAGAGGACCCCATAAGGGTGGAGGTCCTGTTTCCATTGAAACATAACGGTAGCTACTGTATGCTCTGGGAGCAATCTATTCTGTGGTTTTGGCCTCTGGGGGGAAACACCTCCTTTTATTGTGGTGAACAGGAACTTGGTGTTTCTGTATTTATTCCGAGGAAAAAGGACCCCCAGAATTATCTGTATAGGGCAGTGGTTTTCAACCATGTTGATGCCCTGTCTATGGGACTCTACCCATAGATTTCAGTGCATGAACTTCTGGTCGAGGACTTTGTCACACTTCAGCTCCCCGTAGCCCTCCCTCTCCCCTAGGGGACTGTCATTACACTGGCCCCATGAAGTGAACAGAGAGGTCTTAATTCAAGGGTTCACAACGTTCCGGAAATGCTTTGATCATGAATAGTGACGCCCCCCCCCCCGCTCCCTGAAGAAAACAAAACAGGAGCAGTCAGTGTCTGTATATAATCCAGTGCCTGGTACACGGCTCACTGATATAGAAAGAAAGTCATAGCTAGTGTTATTGGCTTCTTCTAGAACAGTCGTGTTATGGTGGACAGTTGCATTAACAACAACAGTGCTGTGGTCCGCAGGCTAAATGATGGAAAGTTGGTTAACGAGATGTAACTGTTTGATAGTTAAAATAATAAGTTTAACAAGAGTTAAAATATACATCATGTGAATTAGCCCAATTCTACACAACTAGAGAATGTAGAAGATTAATGGTCATTCTGTATGTTTGACTGTTTTGTTTCTCAAATCCAGCCTGGAATTGTGGACAAAAGCAAAAGAAATCTTTAGTTTTGGGGCCTGTGGGGCTAAAATGTCATCAAATGGTGGTCTGTGATTCAAATGCTGAATAAATAGTGGTCCCTGAGATCAAAAAGGTTGAAAACCACTGGATTAGTCTGAACAAGGTCTTCTACCTGCTGCTCTGTTTCTGGTTGCCCATCCATGCAATGTTGGCTGTACTCACTGTGTCCAATTCCCACTGCAGACAGCGTGAATAAGTGTCTTTTTACGGTTATTGGCCATCCTTTACACAGGCGATCCAACAGCTTATAACCACCCAAAACTCAAGAAGACAAAAAACAGGCGTGGCACTGCCTCTCTGTCTTTACTTGAATTGGGTGGGTAAGCTATTGGATCGCCTGCGTAAAGGAATGCCAATAACAAAATATTAATCTATAAAGAACATCTATGGCACCTAGGCAGCTAGCACTACTAAGTCCTTCTGGTTTCATTCATATACGCCCAGACAGTTACACCAAACACGGAAACATTTGTTTTCTGTGTTTGAACCATCTCTAGAGAATCATTTTTGTGGTTGATCCAATTCCCACAATCGAAACATTTGAGTGCCAATCAGGGAGACATGGGATACTATTTTCTTTACAGTCTATTGGTATGACCCTGGCCGGGGATCGAACCACCCAACCTCCCAGTTTCAAGGCAGACGCTTTAACCACGAGGCCACTGAGCTGGTGGTGATCTAACAGACACAACAGTGCACAAACCCGTTAGAGTCCACAAGCCTGCAGTCATAACAATGAACAACAACACATGGGTACTACCCAGGGCTGGTCTATAACGCAGACCAAACAACATGTGGGTGCAGAATGGGTGGAAAACTGGAGATGTAAACAATTTGTGCAAAAATCCAAATGTCAAACGCCTCCTCCTATAGACCTTATGGAGCGTGTAAGACCGTTTCATCACGGACAGAAACAGCAGGCTGAGAATGAAACACGTAATTAGAAGTAACTCTATTTGACAGAGGAAACTCTAGCCGAGCTAAATATGTAAATGTTTTTTATCCTAGCTGTTGCTAGGATAAAAAAAAATAATAATAGTGCCCTCATGCAGAAGAAACAAAGACATTTTGCCATATAGTTCCTCCCAATTAAACCGCTTTTTCCAGCACACCCATTGTAGTTAGTCATACTTTCACACATACAAAAAAAAATCAATTCCTTACAGCTCCTGGCCGAGGGTTTGGAATCTCCTTATCATAACCCTTGAAGGTTGACTTCTCAAATATTTCTTCAATGTCTGCAATGGAGTAGATGCAAAGTGCTGTGGAGTTCCTGGAAAGAACACAGAGATGGATTTAGATACTTTCACTTCTCCATGACACCATAACAAATCTCTGTTTATTAGCTACAGTCGCTTAAATTATTTTGTCACCCTGTTATCCCTACAACTTGTCACTGAACAAAACTATGGTTGCCTTTTTCTCCTCTACATCACTTCTACTTTGATGCTGCAGCTGTTGCCCTGCAGACAGTCCAGAAGTTTGTCGTTGTCAACAAATCATGAAAAGAAAACATTTGTCGGGCTCATGAAGGGCGGTGCTAATCTGTGAGGCGTAGGGGCGTTGTGTGGGGTGAGGCAGCGTTTCAGCCGATCACAGCGCAGCAGTCTCCAGCAGATTCTGTTAGATTCTGTTTTTAAACAAATCTGATTACAAACACAGGTGTTTGTACACACTCATGGGCGTAGACACGTGGGGAAAAGGGGGACAATTGAAAGCTTGCATTAATAAGGTTTTATTTGTATTGATTATATTATGAAAAATATTTGATCTCAAAGTGCACCAGATTGAAGCATTTTAAAGGGGAATTCCACCCATTTTCAACATTCTAATAGGTCATTAGTATACCCTAGAGGTGCTGGGTGGACATGATAAAAACGTTTCCCCCCATTCTATGTTTCCTGGAAATGGAGGTCTGAAGAAAAAACACAAAAACATGATGAAACACATCTTGATGGCATCATCAAGACGTATGTCATCATGTTAATGGATTAGAGCGTTCTGAGAGCGTACAAATGGAACCAAATGAACCCCCGGGTTCATTTGGTTGCATTTGTACACTCTCAGGAAAAATGTTGAAAATGGGTGAAATTCCCTTTTGACGCCGCCGGGAAAGGGGGGCCCATGTGGAAAAGCTTTGCAGGGGGCCCAGAATTGCTAGCTACGCCCGGTACACACTACGTACACACTAAAGTTGCCTCTAGTACCTTTAACAGTTCAGAGTTAGACATCCAGTGAAATAATAGGTCAATGTTTCAGCCCCATCAGAGCCACGTTGACCAGATGTTATTATAAAGTGCTTTGAAACCATTTCAAAGACTATAAAACATGATCAGTGAGAAGACATCAGTGAAGATGATTCCATGATCTGTACTGGCAGTGATAACAGGAGATCTGGATCAGTGATCAGTCAGTCAGTCCAGCTATCTGATCAGCTCCAGAGAAGACACTTCTTAAGATGTTTCTTTATCATCAATAATATTCAAGAAACATCTTGAACAAGTGTTTTATTTCCTCCCCGTTCTAATAGAGAAGATTTAGTTCATATTTAGTTTTTTGTTTATATTTTTGTTTGTGTTTCTTTTGTTTATCACCTCTTTTTCTTTTTGTTTCAATAGTTTATTTCCTTATTGCACATGTTGCTCCCTTTGTCAATGCTGTAGTCTTTTCATGATTGTACTTTTAATCTGTTAACTATTAACCTTCAAACAGGAAAGGATTCCGTATAAGCCAACGCCTTCTTCCTTTCCCTGCACATCATTTGTATATGTGATATGAATAGTATACATAACTGTGCTAAATAAATAAACTAAACAAACTAAACACACAGACAAGACAGATATACAGACATCTGTCCTGTCTGAAATATATAGGTGTTACTGTACTGTAACTGTACAACCTTTTGGACATGAAGTGCCAAATTTTAATTTTCCTGATAGTCAGTGATGCCATGTCAACATTAGATTGGATTCTGAGAACCTGTACAAATAAAAACATACAATATACTGTAACAACATCACTTCTTTCTTCTGGACTGTTTGTCTTTCACATCCGGATCTTGTATTGGTAGTCATTAGGATTAAATTACATCTCCGCAGGCAGCGTTCAGTTTGAATGAATGCAGAGCTGTGTGCAGGATTTGCATAAATTTGAGAGCCTAATTTATAATTATTTAAAAGGAAACATCCTCTCTCTCATATGCCAGTGTGCCTGATGTGTCTTGTGTCCGTGATTACCCTTCATTGTGCCACTGTACTGTGCTATACTATACTGTACTGTACTGCAGGGGTAGGTAAACCAACTCAGTGGCCTTGTGGTTAGAGTGTCTGCCCTGAGATTGGGAGGTCGGGGTTCAATTCCCGGCCGGGTCATACCATGGCCTACTTGTGTGTGTGTGTGTGTGCAATGCGCAAGTTGGCACCGACTGTTCTAGTTGTACTGTTCAGAATTAAACCTAACGTGCTGCTGGACTGTACTACTACAGGAAGGGATGTGCAGAGAGTGTCAACATCAGGAGTTGTCAACATTTTTTGCTGGGTGGGACACCTGGAAATATTTCAGCCATATGTGTATATACATGTAGACATGTATATACACATAGCTCTGATTAGTATATATAGCTATAGGGCCACTCAAAACAAGTACCAGGCCAGACCATCCTAAAAGTGAAGTATTTCCTGAGGAAAGGACTTCAGACAGTGTTTATGCCTGTTTAAAGGACAGTTAGTGGTCAGGTGGAGCTCATGAAGGTTTATAGTTTCCTCTTGACTTCCTTTCTAAAGGCCAAACGTGTTTATGCACAGATAAGAGCACAGGGGCGTTTTTGCCATTAGGCAGACTAGGCAGTTGCCTAGGGCGTCATGAGGGGAGGTGAGGGGAGAAGGCGACCACCAGACATGCAAGGATCCCAGGCTAATAAGCCTCATATGGATAAATACATTATACTTATCCTGTATAACTAGAATTGAACATTTAAAACACATACAATATAATATGTTATTTGATTTAAAAAAAATAGTTCATAATTTTATTCCCTGGGGGGGTGCCATTTTACAGGAGATTTTTCCTGGAGCCAAATGGACCCTTACGGGTCCATTTGGTAAGGCGGGATGCAGGGAAAATCTTGCCTAGGGCTCCAAATTGCTTAGAAACGCCAGTGTAAGAGTCCTTCATCTCTGCTGACTCTGCTGTACCTCCATGTGTATATGCATGGTCTCAGGTGTCATCATGGTGCTAATTGAATTGATGCCTCGACACCCAGGCTTTCGTTTCCATTCGCGTTGCGCGAAAACGGAAAGCCTGGACTAACGCACGTTGGAAAGTGGCCTTGAGGGAGGAGTCAACCTTCCGGGGTGGGCGTCGCTCTAAATGATGTGACGTAGAACAGCAGTGGACGGGCGCGGGAGGGGCCGGAGATGACGACACGTTAGTGAGATCAAATCAGAGCGCAGCACTTCCGCCGTGTGGATCCCACGACACCCCGCCCCCCAAGGCCAAAATCATTGAGGGCTAGACCAGGTCATCATGGTGCTAATTGATCATTTGAAGTGTTGATGTTTGGTTGGTTGCCAGTGAAACCAGGGACGTGCACACATAGACATCAAAGTGGGGGCTGTCCTTTTTGTTACAAAAGGGTTGGAAAACAACTGCCTTTTCCAGACCACCTGAAACTGAACGCAGCATTTTGCATTGAAAAAAAAAATGTTCATAAATCCATGTCATTACACCAAATCTCCACTAGCTAAAGAGTGGTGGGTTGCATGTAGCCGATCTACAAGCTCTCAGGAGTGAGAACCAAAATGTGGGACACCCTACCAACATAGTCAATAAGACATACGAATACGCTCTCAAAGGGCACCTATAGGGATGGCTGCAATTTTAAACAGGCCTCCATCAAATCTGATTCCCTTCTCCTATCAATGTATATTTGTTATTTTTACCACACTTTACTAAGATTTCCTATTAATATTTGAATGTGTCTAAATTGACGTAATGAACATGGTGGATCCTATTGGAAACTAGTAGAAATGTGGCTATTGAGTTGCGTGCTTGAAATATCAGATCTACAAGCTTACAGCGCGCCACCGAGTATGCACGCTATGAGCATGTAGATCTGATATCTTTGAAAAATCGTGAAAAACAAATTTAAATATTCTGTCACAGTGACCATTTTTAACCCAAATGTTTTGCTTCTGGGGGGTCCCTGTAACTATTTTCAGATGGGGGGGTCGGCAGCCATATACAGATGATTTTGGCAGTCCCTGACTTGAAATATAATAAGGAGAACTGAATTTGAAATAATGAGGTTTTTCAGAAAACTGCCAAAATTTAGAAGACATCTGTAGAATCAGTGATCAGGCCAAAGCGGAATAATACAAATTTCAATCAATCAACACTCTCTGCAGTCCCTGAATCCTCCAGTCATGCTAGAAGGACTAACCAGTTGCTGGTGAACAGAGCGTAGACCCTGGTCCTCCTCCAGTCCTCCTGGTGGTGCTGAACGTACACATCCTGGAGACGGTTGAAGTACAGCGGCTCGTCTGGGAACCCACAGACCAGCCTGGCCTTCAGGAAGGAGGTCCACATGTTCTGGAAGAACCGCTTGGAACCACCTTCATCCACCTGCAACCCGTTAAAACATTTGGGTCCATTAAAACTTAGAAGAGTGAGTTCTTGCTTTACAGTTCTGCTTTACAGTTTCCACATAATCACCATCACACGTGCAACAGCCTCTGATCTGCATCAGGATTGGATCATGGAGGAAATCTAGAACATACATACAGTAGGCAAGTCTAGGCCTGCTGGTACCACATGACAGCCCTCACCATCACTTAATTAGTGGTCTATTAGTGGTTTCTGCTGTTTCAAATAATTCCTGGTAAGTGGTAATTACTTCTATTAGTAGCTTCATGAATATTTAACATATTTATTTTTATCACCATGTCCACAATTCTTTTTGGGCTTTTTGCAACACATTTTGAACTTGAAGATTGGGTATTTTTTCTATGACATAAATATGAAAATGTCCCACTGGAGTGAGTGTGGAACTATAGACCTGTGCCCTGGTTCCGGAAGTGTTTTCTCCATTCATTTTTCTCATAGACTTTTCGAAAATAATTTACGTTGTATATAAAGATGATCTCGCTGCAGACAAAGCCAACTCGGGTCGTGATAAATCATGATGCACTGATACAACACTTTGTTTCGTTTTTCATGTTAGAAATTATTTGATCGTCCCAAAAGATTTTGTGTGTCATCATGGGGACATTTTGTCATGACCCGAGTTGGCTTTGTCCGCGTTGTAATCGTCTTTATATAAATTATTTTCGAAAGGTCTATGAGAAAAATGAATGGGGAAAAACACTTCTGGAACCGGGGCGGTGACGTCACTGCGCAGGTCTATAGCAGTCCCTCTGGAGTGAGTGTGGAACTAGAGGGGTCCTCTGGAGTGAAAGTGGAAATAATAGTATAGTGGTCCCATCCATCATTAAAGTTGCCCTGCTCTAGAACAAACTATAATAACCACTGAGAAGGCTAGTATAACAGATATTCTTGGTATGTCCAGAAGCTATGGGTATACATGCCAGATAAAATACAGAAACACAGCCGCACTGTTAAAAGGTCTGCTTGGAAAAGGAATTCATCTCAGATAGGTAAATATTTCAATGCTGTGTTAGCTGTTCCAGCACAGCCTGTGACATGACGCCCCGCGGTGAGGTGGAGTGATAGTATATAGTGTTAGTACAGGTGGTTGGACTACACTGCACTGTCATGGTTCTGTCTGAGTGTTTTTGTACAATTCCAAGAAGCACGCACGGCACACGCACAATTTACAATCTAGGCATTTAGCAGACACTCTTATCACTGCAGCACCCAGGTCAGATTTATACTTGCAGAAACATTATTTCAACCTTATTACTACTACTTTGTAAAACTAGAATTTGTAGAGCAAATTCTCTGTATGTGAAAAGTACACAAACAAAAATCTTTTTAAAATAAATTAAAAACAAAAAAGCTTTTGGCGAGACATCTTTCAAAATAATGATTGAACAAGTTCTATATATTCTAATAATGACAAAATATATACTGCATATTACAGGAATAGTACTTACTTTTATCAGGGTTAAATGTTTAAGGTCAATCATTAAAAATCACAAGTCCAAAGATTTTTCTAATTGTGTGAATTTCAGCCTCTGTGGGCAGTACGGTATATACTGTATATGCAAATATCATGACCAATGGCATTGAAACACTATGACAAAGAACTTCAGTCTTAATGTTCATGAGAAAAGAGAAAAAATGTAAATTACATAATATATAATTAATAAAATATGTTATCATATGAAAACAGTCCTTGCCGGGTCCAGAGTGACTAAAAACAAAAAGCACGATACATCATATACATAGAATGTATTTATGAATCATACGTAAGCTTAGAACATAACAGTGGAATATCTATATAATGAAACTAAGCTACTATAGAGTGGCATGTCTACATAAAATTCTATGCAAGATACATGAGTTGTGTTCGCATACCAACGCCAAGGGCAAGTGCACGCACAAACACACACACACACACCCCTGCTGGCAGGGCTGACCGATGGAGTGATTTATGTGTGGCCTCTCACAGGGTAGATTTATGTTTGAGAGCATTTTTGTTTTGCATTTGGTTGTCTGGGTACTGTAGTAAATGTCAAATGTTCCACTGTATCCGCCCCGGCTATGTTTCCATCCTCCCTGAATCTTTGTTCCTAGTTCCATGCCAGGTTCCAGCTCTGAGCTCCACCAGGAATTAATTTAAAGCAGCCACTCACTCTGCCTCACGGCCTCTCTGTCTGAACTGGGGTGAACCTGCTTTGGGTTGGACCATCTTTGAGTCATCTAGACGGAATTGAGACATTGAGGGGACAGAAACCGAGCACTGTTCACGCAGCCTTGAGAGTGGCAAACTGGAGTTGGAAATACAGCTGTACATTGTTTTTGACGCAAATGCGAGATATTTTAGGGCATATGTGCAACACGTTGACTGTTTTTAAATGATTGTACAGTAACCGCTAAAGTGTCTGTAATGTACAAAACAATCTAATATAAAAGGGATTTAACACATCTTTGGTGTTCTATGCATTCATGTTCTTGGAAAAATTGTCAGACCTACAAGCTTATAGGGTGCCACTGAGTGGTGCGCTATGAGCTTGTAGATCTGCTGATTTTGAAAAATCGTGAAAAGACTGATGCGAATCTTTGAATATTCTGTCAAAGTGAATGTTTTTAACTCAAATTGCGTCACTGGAACTACACATTTTCAGATGGGGGTCGATGGCCATACACAGATGATTTTGGGGTGGTCCTTGACATGGAATATTGAGGACCACTGACATAGAAAACAGGAGGTTTTTCAGAAATCCTGTCAGCGTTTAGAAGACATTTGTAGAATCCGTTCTCAGGTCAAAATAGGTCATTAACAGAGTTGTCAGGAGAGTTCTCATGCAGGCCTGGATGTAACATTTCCCAATGGGGGTGGGGGGGTGAAAATTCTATGAGGGCAGCCGTCCCCATACCGTTTCCATTTAGATTATTTAGTTCTGTGATCCACAAGATTTATACAGGACCTATAATAGGCAAGTACAGTACAACAATAATAACATCAGTTGTTGTTGAAGTTGCAACAGACACGCAGCATGCATAAAGCGAAAGGGCTGACTCAGAGAGTTTTAAATGATGAAATGCTGTTGGTTTAGTCACTTTAATTTGAAATATCTTTGAAATTTGGGTTGTTTGCATGCTATCGTGTTTGGAGGGGCAGTCAGGGCATTTGGCGGGGCATGCCCATGCCTAGATCCAGCCCTGTTCTCATGGCCAGATGATGATGGTGTGTCATTACATCCACCTGCTTGCATTTACCATCTCTTGTTTCTCAGCAGAGTGAAGTCAATGCAATAAATAATTCATTTGAGTAGCGGACATAAGGGCACAAGCTAAAAAAAACAAAAAGAACAAAGAGAAGAGATGAAAGGCCTGAATAGTGTTGTAGACATTACAGATATGATCTGTTTAAACAGATAAAGTTGCTTGGCAACAAACAGGCTGTATGTTCTTGTTCTGACCACCTTCAGATAATGTAGAACCAAAACACTGATAATCAAACAGAGCTACAGTGTTATAACTTACTGAGATAAACTATAATACATGGGTGTCAAACTCTGCACCTGCAGGCCAGATTTGGCCCGCCGTGTAATGTCATTTGGCCCTTGAGACATTATCAAATTAAAAAGGGAAGACCACCCATTTTCAACATTTTAATATATCATTTATACACCTTAGAGATGTTGTGTGGATATGATAAAAAAGTTCCCACAATTCTGTATTTCCTAAAAATGGAGGTCTGAAAAAAATCATTAACATGGTGAAATACATCTGATGACATCATCAAGATGTATTTCACCATGTTTTTCTTTCAGACCCATTTTGAAAATGGGTGGAATTGCCCTTTAAAAGGTTAGTTCGTTCAGACTTGGACCGCGGCTTTGTTCAGTTTTAAATTTTGGCCCACTCTGTGTGTCTTAACATGTCAGTAGGCATTTTGTATGGGCACCGATGACGATGAGGAGGAGACATACTAACAGCACCCACAGCGGTGTCCCAATAATTTTCAATGTAATATTTAATCATTTTCTGCATCCTTACAGATTTTGAAACAGGTTAATTTCATATTACAGCAAGTACTGTCATCAGTGGTTCTCATAAAGTGGGGTCCAATGGACCCCCTGGGGTCTTTTGAGGTAGTTTCATGGGGTCCCCAGCTAAATGATACTTTGGAACCAAATGGACCCTGGCGGGCCTGTACTAGGCCCCGAGAATGTACAGATGGAACCAAATGGACCCTTGTGGGTCTGCACTGTACCCCTGAGAGTGTACAAATGGAACCAAATAAGATCCTAAAGATCCAACTATACATTTTGGTTCCATTAGTACACTCCCAAGAGTTAATCCCCGATCTATAAATGCCATTACATTTGGTTCTGTAGCCTAATGCATGTCAAACTGGGAGTCCTTGAAATGCACATGGTTCACAATCACTAGTGGAGACGTAACAATGTAATCTTCTCAGATTACGGGAGTCCCACTCTGGCATATCTTTTATTCAAACGTGTCAATTTGCGTGTCCTTGACGTAAAAACGTTTGAGAACTACTTCTGTTGTCCACTCGCAGTTATCAGTATCAGTCTTGTATTGAGTTGTACTTGAAATGTACTGTAAAACTGTATTGGTTGCATAGTACAAGGGACGGCTTTCACTGAGCTTTATTACTTTACTTTATTTGTTTATTAGATGGGAAAGTGCATATTTATGGACATTACAAAATAAAGTGCGGATTTAGCAAGGTTGCTAATCATTCCGTAGTCCTCCAATATTGAACAAGAGACAAGCTAAAACAACACAGAACATGAAAGGACAGCCACAACAGAAAGAATACAAAAAAGCATCTAAAAGACAGGTGACTAAAACAAGATCTAAAGTGCAGCTACAACCGTATATAAGTAGCAGTGTTATACAATAGTGCAAGTATCTTATTAAAGTACGAGTGCATAAAGATTCAAGTAATTTCACAATTGTCGCTGTGTAAAGTGCACTTAGTAATTGACTAAACATGGTCACAGTTTAGTTACACATACTATATACAGTATATGTTTCGCTTGGCAGTTTGTTTACAATTCGCCTCTCAGCTCTGCCAATTTAATGCTGTGTGTCTTATTTCTACCATATAACGTGTCCAGATGTATATTCTAACATGAAGATTGACTTTAAAACCAGTAATACACTGTCTGGATGCCAGAATGGGATTAAAAACAGACTATTTCTGACTCTAGTCAAGACACCAGTGATTGTGGAGGACAATTCAGAAATGGGATAAAAGTCAGCTTAACTTCTATTGGCTTTTATTGATGGGACCATTTTTATGGAGTTTTAATTAAAAAATATACAAAAGTGAGATTTTTTCCATTTTTGCCAGGCATACATTGTTTGGGTATGGTCATATAATGACCACAGATGTGGTCATTAAAAGTGGGATCTGTGGTCATTAAAAGTGGGATTTTTCAACTCACTGGACCTTTAAATCAATTTCAATGACAATATCTATGGGCCTTGGGCCTGTGTCCCATAAGTAGCCAGTGCATTTACTGGCATCGGCATTGCCATGGCAATCTTCTAATACTAATACACTTCTCCTAATACTGCTTACTAACTTACTTCCCTACTAAAGGTCCCCATCCATCCCATAAGTCATGTCCTTACAGCACCTTACTTAATGAGATTGAAGCTGCTATCAGGCCAGAGCTGCTGCTATTTGTGCTGACGTTAAGAAGCTTTTAATCTGTCAGCAGGAGGACACTGCAGTCCTGACCGTAGGTGAGCATTCCTTTCCCAGCAATAATAACACCCAGGTCACCGACCTCATTCATTACTCAATACAGGGACGTGCACACATAGGACTAATCAAAGGGGGCTACGGGGCAGCCCCTGACCCTCCTACCCTGTCTGTAAAAACAACTGCTCTTTTCCAGACCATGAATGGATGCAGCGTTTACTAAATGAAGTGAAAGAAATCCACAATGTCACTCCTTTCCTCCCCAGGCCATGCTGGAAGGAATGCAATTGCTCTTTTCCTAAGTTTCCTGGACTTGAACGCAGCATTTTGTGTCAAACTAAAACACTAGGACCCACAGGCGGAACTATGCTTTGCCTGCAAAGCATAATTCTGCTTTTCCTGCAAGCAGTGGCTTTAGGGTCCGCGGCAAGCTAGGGCCTGGCTGTCACAGGCCCTGCTGCCAGGGGCGGATCTAGGAATGGGCATGGGGGGGGGGGGGGGGGGCAATGTGTGTGTGTGTGTGTGTGTGTGTGTGTGTGTGTGTGTGTGTGTGTGTGTGTGTGTGTGTGTGTGTGTGTGTGTGTGTGTGTGTGTGTGTGTGTGTGTGTACCTTGCAGACTCTAGCCACTCTAGAGATCCAGGGATCAGCTTCTGGACTGCTGTCAGAGTTTTTCTCCCTGAAGAAGACGTAGATCTTCTCGTTGTCCGGGTCGTCCTCACGCCTCACCCAGGAGGCAGAGATGAAGGTGGGCTCTGGGGGGAGATGGGGGACCACCATTTAATCACTTAAAGGCAGACAGTATACATGCAGTATATACATAGTATACAGTATACATATGCATATACACTCCACTCTGCATATACACTAAAGCTCAACTTTCTCCCCGGATTCTGGTGAACTTTTACCGTTGCACCATTGAGAGCATACTGACTAACTGCATCTCAGTGTGGTATAACAACTGTACAGTGTCTGACCGGAAAGCCCTACAACGAGTGGTCAAAACTGCCCAGCACATCATCGGAACCCAAATCCCGCCCATTGAGGACTTACAACGCCAGAGGTGTCTGCGCAGGGCGAGAGGCATCCTGAAGACCCCTCTCACCCCAACCATTTGTTCTTCTCCCCTCCGGGAGGCGTGATAGGTCTATTGGTTCGTGCACTACTAGGCTTAGGAACAGCTTCTTGGCATGTGTGGGTGGGATCTGGCACAGACTGCTCTGTTCCCTCTACTTATTTATTCGCATAGTACAGTTCATTAATTATCATTGCTTATTTATTTATTTACTCATAGCATTTACGGTCCACTCTGCACTTTAAAAAATAATAATATGCTCTTTTTTTTCATATGCCAATGCTGTATTGCACTTTGGTCAGACGCCACTGTTCATTTCATTGTCAAAGTATCTGTATACTCTGAGCAGTGACAATAAATTGAATCTGATCTGATCTGATCTAGTTTCCCCTGGGTGCTGTACTAGGACCACTCCTCTTTCCTCTCCAAATCTCTCCAGCAAGCAACGGTCAGGAACTGGACGAATTAGTGACATCTCGATTACTGGGGTTACTGAAGTAATACCAACACTAGTCACATGTCTACATTTGGATTTGACCACATGTGGTGTTTGCATTGTCCACAATGTTTGTTTTAAACAACAATTTGATTTGATGATGTTATTGTATTTCTTATGTTTGCATGGGATAGGATGGGAATAATGGTCTATTTCCGTATTTTAATATAAATTATTGTTACAGTAAAACTGCTTGGTGATCATCACAGATGTACATGTCTGCATTAGGAACAACAGCATGTAGTTGGTTTGTGATAACTACTGGCTCTGGATTGGAGTTTATTGTGATGTTTGCATTGTAGTGAATGGGGATAATGGAATATTTCAATGTTTTATTGGTAGTGTACACCTGCTTTTTACAATTATCTATGTTGAATCTTCAGTGTACTGATCTTGTACCTTTGATGGCTGTTCTGTTCTGTCCATTTTATTATGTTTTCATGTACTTCCGTTGCCAGGAGAGGTTATCTAGCCATTTACAACCACAGTTGTTGTTGGTTACTGTCCTTCTATATCTTTTTATAACTTTGATTATAGCAGTGTTGTGCTTGGGCTTTTTGTTTGTCTTGTCTTGTATTATTAGTCACCTGATGTCAACCAACATAGATTCTGCCCACTAAGGTGAATGAACCAGATAGTCAGATCCAGGTCAGATCAACTTAACTTAAATCATGACTAGTCAGATCTGGGACAGGATAAGCGACTGTATATTATTATTATTATTATTGTTATTTCAGGTGAAGAAGACTGTCCTGGAAATGACCTGAACATCATCCCCCAAATGGGTTGTCTACGTAGTCCTGAATGTCACTGGAGGACAGCATCATAACATAATTGGACTTGCTGGGTATTTTAATATTTAAAATATTTCCACAGAATCTTCACCCCCAGAATGTGGGGTACAACTAGGGTTTCTTTCACACAAACACCAAGCACTACCAACTAAGTGTTCCATTTTACACAAAGATTATCAGGCTTTAGGACCACGAGTCAAGCGTTGCCTGTCGCCTCTCCTATATCTGTAAACCAACACACTGCATATAACTATCCTGTTAGAGAAGCTGTCTTGCTAATGTCAATGCTAGCGAGCTCCAGAAAACACCACGTTTATACCAGAGAGTTCTCTAGATCTGGAGTTATTCAGCGTTTGGTCCGCTGTTAGAATGGAGGTGGGTGGCAGTGTGCATGAGTGCTGCGGTCACAGACGGACTATAGTCGGGGAGTGGAAGGCGAAAAAAAAAACGATCCGGGTTGATTTACAATTTAGGCATTTAACAGACGCTCTTAATCCAGAGCAATTGACAATGGTAAAAAGTTTACAATTTAAGCAGAATTTACAATACCGTAATTTCCGGACTATAAGTCGCACCTGAATATAAGCCGCACCAGCTAAAATTGGGGCAAAATACTGAGCTTCATGTTAGAGCAGTGGTTTTCAACCTTTTTGATCCCAGGGCCCACTATTTATTCAGCATTTGAGCTACAGTCTACCATTTGACAACATTTTTACCCTACAGAACCCAAAGCTAAAGATTTCTTTTGGTTTTGTCCACAATTCCAGGATGGATTTTCGCAAACAAAACAGGCAAAACATAGAGATTTCGTCTGGAGGGCCCATCTGGAACCATCTCAGGGACCACTGGTGGTGCCCGGACCACCTGTTGAAAACCCCTTTAAAAAACACTTGTAAAAATCCATAGATTGGCAGCACCGTTGTATAAGCCGCAGGGTCAAAAGCAAGTGAAAAAAGTAGTAGTTTAGTCCAGAAATTACGGTATACATATACAATGTAAGCACTAAAACATGGTAATACATTAGACATCCTATATAAGTCACTGCTGCAAGTACTTGGTATGTAATACAAGTACTATAGGTTGGTATGTAAGTAAGTATGTAAGTGCTATGGGCTGAGATGGAGTCTGAAGAGGTGTGTTTTCAGACTGTGTTGGAAGATGGGGAGTGAGTCTGTGGTTCTGACTGTAATAATACAAATTGATATCTATAATAAAGCTCATTTGACAGTGGACATAAAAAGCAGCAACTATTTGGATTTTAATGATAGTATACCTTAAGTCACATAACCAAGGTGTTAAAGGAGGCCAGTACATTGGCAAACTTGGCACAGTGACCTCAGGATGGGGGAAGTAGTTCTGAAGTATAGTGTATGATTCTTTGTGATTACGTGAACACTGACCTGACAGCCACTTCTCATACATCCAGACGTTGGTTCTGCCTCCTGCCTGCCTCCTGAACTGCAGGGAGCTTCCATCACTGTCCAACGGAGCTGCTGCATACAGATCTCCCTCTACAGAGTACAGCACAGAGACATTACAGGGATAATAAAAGCTCATGCTTTCCATAATTCAGCATCTCTCTCTCTCTCTTTGTGTTATTTCTAGCACTAGCTGGTCTCTGCTTTGTGACTCAGTGATTATGTAACACTGACTGCAAGACTTAATAACATGCCTTCCTAAAGCACAAACAACACATAATCAACAGTGTGCAAGAAACCGTGCTTCACCTACCTACTATGAGAGACAGTGAGTTGTGTGTGTAGACATAGGGAGATATTCCGGTTCCTTCGTAGCTTTCTATGATCTCCTGTGACTGATTGTTCACCTTGGAATACTGCAAAAAAGATGAAGGTTAACATTGATCAGACATCCCAGAGAATGGAGGTTTTGTACAGTACATTTGCATGACAGCAGAACGTGACAATTCAGCCTGACTCAATTAAAACGTTTACACCCCCAAACACTTTAAATCCCAGGCATGTGTAATGACTGTCTCAAAACACCACAGCTTCACACCACAAAATACCACATAAGCCCCATACAAGTCCTGTTTCTGATGACCGTCTTGGCCACCACCCAAACCCACATACTGTAGATTAAAGTAAAATGTGAACACATGGTAGACAGATATCTAGTATCACACCCAGACTCACCAGCTTCCAACACTGTGGCATGTGGCCGTTAGTTCCACAGACGAATAGACTGTCTTGAAACCTCTGGATGACCGTGATGACATTTTGATGAGAGCCCTGCAATGTGGAGTCTGTTATCAACAACACTGCTGTACAGTAGATTTACAAATAACATGTAATGGTGTATAGCAGGGCGGCCTAAAGGGTAGATTGTGAACTATCATGATAGATCACACAGGCTCGGCTTTGCAGGTAGATCTCATGACAGTCCCCTTCCCCGAAAATATAGAACTGTCAACTTAAACCCCAAATACTTTGTTTTCAAACGTCAGTAGTAGCTACAAGAAAGCCCTTTCAATTCACCCCTGTATTTTTCATTTCAAGTGCATTATTCTTAAACACTGCATAGGTTTTTACAAATGTGGAGTCTAAGGTGCACACATTATCGTGGCGATTCGACTGTGCCTTTCAGTGCTGACAGACAAGAATCGCGTAGCAAGGAAAAAAAAAAGCTTTGGATTGGCGTGTGCATGAAACATGCATGCACGCAATAAACAATGCTGGGCACACGCTTGCTTTATCGCACACCGTTTTCTGAGCACAAAACGCCGGTCCTGTTTAAAATGAACTAGAAACCGCAATGTGTTACTCCCCGTCTGTGAAGCCCCTATAACAGTAATTACCATCATCGCCACTATTTCAAAGCTCCCACTTTCTAGGGGGCCTTGGAATGAATTTTAGCAATGGACAAATCACTTTTTTGATGTGTAGAACTTGTTGAGCCAGTGTTTTTAAAAGACGCTCTCAAGTCAAAAAAAGTGTGGGCATCCCTGGTGTATATATAGTGTGTTTACTAACCTCTGAACCATCCTGTGTGTTGGTTGTATTCAGCTGGAATTCCTGGAGAGCAAAGAAATGTTATGGTTTAAATTCAATTTAACTTCACTTTGGGTTAAATGAGGTCTCTCAAAAACATCTTTTTGATTCTGTTCCTCAAAAGCTGTCAAGAAGCAGCTGGACTATCCAACATCCACATTCCACACATGTCCCAGTGCCCAAACAGTTATTTTAGATATTTACTGACCCAAGGAATGTCTGGAATAGCTGGGCGAAAGTTTGTTTCTTTTTTGAAGGATAAGAAAGAAATTCTCTTTTGTACCAGATGTTATATAGTGCCTCCACCACATAATTATCGGAGATTGATGTAAAGAGTTTCTGAAAGCAGAAAAACTAACAATCGTAATCGTCAGAAATAAACTCTCTCAAAGGAGAATTCCAAAACACAATGGGCATCAATCTACTTTGATTCCTGAGACATGATCCATAATGTCTTTGATTTTTGTCACAGATGTCCCATTTTCTACATTTCACCATGAGGTCCCCCTCCCTCCAATGCAGTTTGCATTGTCGCAGGTTGTCTTTATTCTAATGCAGATATTTTAGCAACTCAAAACATATTTTCTTGTTCACACATCACATCAAACCATACACTTCAAGATACATAATTGGGTCACTACATGATGTAAAAAAAATCCTCAGGTGACAGGAGTTTCAACTATAGCGATTGGAGAGGAGAGTGGCAAACGGCAGGGGAGGAGAGGATGAGAAGGGATTACATGTAAAGACTGCACCAGAGTGACATAAAAGTCATGCGTGAGTATCAGTAAACCATTAAAATATGATGTGTGTGGAAAAAATAATTTCGAAGCAACAAAAATACCTGCATTAGAATAAAGATTGAGGCCTAATGTGTTTTGGTGTGGAATTCTCCTTCAAGGTCAAGGCTAGGTTCTGTTGGTCTGACCAATGCTTTGTTTTCATCTGACCAAGCACAGGCATGGGAGGAGGAGGAATCTGAACAATCTGAATCAACACATTTCTGAAATAGAACCAACACCTCCTCCTCTTCCTCCTCCTACACCCTGTAACTAGTCATACTAACAAACCCAGAAGCTCAGGGGGAGGTTGAGGTTGTGTTTGTATTACGTAAGATTAAGTTCAGATTAAGTCTTTGCCCACAGTTTCCAAAATAGATGCAAGAACCTGCACAGACAAATCAATCTTCACTTCAGATCGTGTGGTTCGGGAGATAACTGTTAATGAAAATGCCCCATGCCCTATCTTGTTTCCACCTGTGGAATAATAAATCAGAACATGTCAGACTATTGGTAGTCAGAATATTCATTATCTGTTGGTCTATTGGTTGTGTCGCTGTCATCTATGGAGTGATAGAGGCAACTTTAGTGTGTACAAATCTGTGGTTTTCATGGTCTGTTTGTGCTCAGCATCATCAGCTGTCGTTGACATGCTATGTGAACACTGTGTCAAAGAGGTTTTCCACAGCTGCTGGTGCATAATGTATTCCACTCTGACTGCCTGTTCATTGTGTTTAACACAATAGCGTGACGACAAGCTGCTAGCAAACACTGCAGCGCTGCTACTGACTGCAAGTCTACGAACTAGTCAGATTTGTACACTCACAGTATATCAATAACAGGCACCAAACAGGCATTAATATTACAGGATATTGTGCTACCACTTAATGAAATAGGCTACCATGTTCCCTAAAATGCAACTAATAAAGCTTTTTAAAAGCACCTCAAGGAGATTATTGTAAGTAATGGTAGTCCTTTTTTTATGCGTGACATCCTGAAAACTGTTGTCTGGTGTATGACTTAAAGGCGAATTCCACCCATTTTCAATTTTTTTTCTGAGAGCGTACAAATGCAACCAAATGAACCATAACGGGTTAATTTGGTTCCATTTGTACGCTCTCATAAAAGAAATAAATAGAAGTGTCTAAAGAAATCCATTAACATGGTGAAAATACATCTTGATGATGTCATCAAGATGTTTCACCATGTTAGTGGTTTTCTTCAGACCTCCATCTCTTGGGAACACAGAATGGGGAAACTTTTTTATCAAGTCCACACAACACCTTGAAGATACATCAATGACATAGTAAAATATTGAAAATATCCCCTTTAAAGAGATAATTCACTCTAAAAAAAAAAAATGGTCATGTTATTGTCTACTCAGACTCATGTGAACACCAACAGACGGTTACTCCATTCAGTGTTTAAATATTTGATGTTCATTTTAGCTTCCCCGACCCCTTCATATACAAACCCAGGGGAGGGGGGTGAGGGGGGCGTGGAATCCCCAAGGAACCCTCACAGGTGTTCACATGAGCCTGAGTAGACGATAAAATACCCCAAAGTTGTGTTTTTATTTAAGTGAAATATCCCTTTAATGTCACTTGTTCTCCGTCTTGTTTTCATAGAGTATCGTAGATTAGACCTTCCAAGGGAAGCGCTTGTTTTGTCTGATTATTTTAGTTTGTTTCTAAGGAAGGACTGCATTGATTGCCTTTCCTTCCTGATTCCCATTTTAGAAATGGATTTCCAAATCCCATTGGATTCGTGTTGTGCACCTTTTTGTGCTTAGTCTTTTTAAGCTGACGAAATGGGCTTAAATTTGGAAAGTAGGGGATGATGGCATTGCTGGGAATAGTGCATGGTACAGCACTTTGCATTGAGAAAAAACGCAATGCAAAGTGCAAACGCAAATGTGAGTAAGTGAAATAAAGCAGGGGTTTTTAACCAGTGGTCCTTTAGAGGGTTCCAGGTGGTCCCCATGAGCTAAATAATGAAAAGTATTTTTTGTAATACACAAGCCAAAAACATAGAAAAGCATAGTTGATCGGAGAAGAATGGAGTTTCAGGCAGCAGAGATGTTGATGGTTGAAGCTTTATTGCAGAGCATCGGCAGCATTAAGCAGGCAGTGTCCGCCTGGGCCGGAGCCCAGGAGAGCACGTGTGTGCACCGGCGTGGTGACACACAGACTGATTCCGATCACAACATGACATGGGGTTCTTATACATTTTTACAACAGAATACGCATTTACCCAGACGCCAAATGGCGCCATATGCTCTTTGAACTGATGCAAAGTACAATCACACATTCAAATGAAATCCCTTGATCATGTCCTTTTGTTGTCAACACCTTATTGTCTCACAAATGTAGCCCTGGCTCCAGACACCTAGGGGTCCCCGCCATTCTCTAACGACGCCCCCAGAAAGGTGATAACAGTATAGGGCCTAATTAACATGGAATGACTGGTAAAATATGTACTGCTTTGTAGATTATGTCATGTAGATTATGAATATTGATTATTAACGAGACTTCACTCCCCCCTTTGATGGTTGATCAAAAACCATCACAAAAACAATAATAATCTATATTCATAATTTTTGAAACAGGATCTGCACCCCCCTTTGACCCATAACCAACTTTACACTGCAGGTAGCCAAACGTTCAGTAAATTACAGTACAGAATTTTCTCCCCAAAAGTTATGGATATTTTAAGACTATCGCCCTCATAAAGTTGCCAATATGACTCACTTACTTTACAATTAGCGGAGTATTTCTTCACGTTATTCAAACTTTTAAGACTAAAAATGCTACGTACAATGAACACATCACATAACCCCCTCCTTTGAGAGTTACATGACGAAATGCCTCGATCTGCCACCTTTAGCAAACCAAGACGAAAGAAGGCCTCTGTTCCGTCACCTTTTGACGAAACAAAGACAGCACCAATATACCGAAAAGAAAATAAAAAACACATTTTAAGTCTGCTTAATTTAAACACTTAAAGAGTTACTCTCAACATTGACCTGTAATTGAATCTATTTTTGGCAACTACGAAATCTCAAAATATAGCAATAATAACGGAATTGAATTTTAGCCTTTACATTTAACTGACATTTAGACAAGACGTTTGTCGCTTTTGAACTCACAAAAGAGCACTTTTAGAATATGAATAATAAACGTGTTTATAACGGATTAAACTCTGCTGTAATAATCTCACATAGTAGATGGAGCGGACTTAGAACCAATTTAAAACGCCAGAGTCTAATTATTAATAACTCACAAATTCTCTTCATATTTAGGCAAATATCGCCGCATTGATTAAAATAGGCCGTTTTAGTCAATGTTCCTAATTAGCACGACAAATAACATATATAAATCAACATTTGCCTTCTCATTTACGTTGACTTTAGACTCACATAATAACACACAATTATGAAATCGAAAACTACAAGGAATATTACGTCTTAAATAGTTTCGACATAAAACAACGGAAAATCTTCTTTCCTGCAGCCCACTGTTCTCTCTTTTACCTGGAAGTGTCCAGTTAAAACATGGATCTTTGCGGGAGATGTTTTCCTCCGGTTGTTCTTCTTATTGCAGTCCAACGTCCATCTGAAACTCTATCATCTCCCCCCTTCCCAACTCATTTTGTCCACAATGAGTTGGGAAAGAAAAAGAAGGCCTCGTCCACGTAGTTTTCATCCACGGCCCCCCTCGCGGGTTCCCGTGAAGGCCGCACGCACGTACATCTTCGTTCACGGGCCCCTCGCGGGTCCCGCGAAGGCCTCGCGCTTGCCCGTCAGCCCCGCGCTGCTGCTGCTCCTCTACGCGCCGCCGCCGCATGGAGAAGTCGCTCTCCCCCACGTGGAGACCCCGGCGCCAGGACCCTCGGCGTGCGCTGCCGCCGCCACCATCCGCTGCTGCTGCCCCGTCCACGTCGAAGACGATGAAGAAGAACCCTCGCTTGGCTATGACGGCCCTCGTCCTGCGCGCCGCAGTTCACCAACCCGTCGACTGATTGATGATCCGGCGATGCTGGCTCCGGTCGTCACATTCCCCGCTGGTGGTCCCCCGCCGCCATCTCGCCGCGTCTAAAGCACCCAGTCGCGAACCTGGGCGATCCTCCGCTCGCAGACAGGACAACAAAACTCCGCTCCCCGTCGCCGATCCAAAAAACACTCATTGGATCGAAAAATGAAGCTCCCCTGGTTCTATTCGTCTTCTCCTCGCCTGCCACTTTCAGAAGACACGGGTTCTGCTCGCCTGACGTGGAAAGAGTCCACATCAATCCGACCGGCCAATTTGCACCAAATGAAGTGTATTTTATTGTAATACACAAGCCAAAAACATAGAAAAGCATAGTTGATCGGAGAAGAATGGAGTTTCAGGCAGCAGAGATGTTGATGGTTGAAGCTTTATTGCAGAGCATCGGCAGCATTAAGCAGGCAGTGTCCGCCTGGGCCGGAGCCCAGGAGAGCACGTGTGTGCACCGGCGTGGTGACACACAGACTGATTTTCGATCACAACATGACATGGGGTTCTTATACATTTTTACAACAGAATACGCATTTACCCAGACGCCAACTGGCGCCATATGCTCTTTGAACTGATGCAAAGTAGGCTACAATCACACATTCAAATGAAATCCCTTGATCATGTCCTTTTGTTGTCAACACCTTATTGTCTCACAAATGTAGCCCTGGCTCCAGACACCTAGGGGTCCCCGCCATTCTCTAACGACGCCCCCAGAAAGGTGATAACAGTATAGGGCCTAATTAACATGGAATGACTGGTAAAATATGTACTGCTTCGTAGATTATGTCATGTAGATTATGAATATTGATTATTAACGAGACTTCGAGCTAAATAATGGAAAGTTCGTTAACCAGTAACTCTTTGAGAAACCAAATTGGCCCTTGCGAGTCCATTTGGTTTCATGTTTACACTCCCAAAAGTTAAAATATTCATCATATGAATATTTATCATATCATATATTCATCATATCATATATTCATCATATGAATAAGCCTACACAACTAGAGAATGTAGAAGAATAAGATTAATGGTCAATGGTCACTGTATGTTTGACTGGGGCGGCAGTGGCTCAGGGGTAGAGTCACCGGATGGTAATGACAAGGTTGCCGGTTCGATCCCGGGCTCCTGCAGAGTTAGTGTTGAAGTGTCCTTGAGCAAGACACTGAACCCCAAATTGCTCCTGGTGTGCTAGTAGGTACCTTGTATGGTTTCCACTGCCATCAGTGTATGAACTATGAATGTGTGTGTGAATGGGTGAATGTGATGCACAATCTATGTAAAGCGCCTTGGATAAAGGTGCTATATAAATGCACCATTTACCATTTACTGTTTTGTTTCCCAAATCCAGCCTGGAATTATGGGCAAAAACTTTTGGGGTTTTTGGGGTCTGTGGAAAGGCTAGAATATGTTCAAATGGTGATCCTCTGTGACTCAATTGCTGAATAAATAGTGGTATCAAAATGGTTGAAAACCACTGAAATAAAAGACAGAATATCTGAAGGTATGTATTCCTACCTCAATAATGCTGTTGTTATCCACGTCGATTCTTAACACAAAGTCAGTGCCTCCGACATACAGTTCATCAGAATCGTCAGAAATGAAGAAGACACTGTGGTTCTGAGTGCTGCGGTATGACAGCTGACTGCCATTGATTCTGTCTGGAAAGAGAAAGGTTTAGGCCATTAGATTTTCCATCACATAGGTAGGTGGATGTTATAGTCTGCAGCGATTGAGAGCAATTTTGGAAGACAATTCATTGACCTGTGCCAGTAAATGCCATGCAGTGAATGGTCAGCAGGAGAAATCAATGCCAACAAAGTCAGCATTGCAGCGCTTGTTCACGGAAACTGTCCAAAAAGGCTCTTTGGATGCAAATCAGGGCCGGATATAGGCATGCGGGCATGGGGGGGGGGGGGGGGCAATGCCCAGACTGCCCCACCAAACATGATGGTAAAAGAGATGCAAAACAACCCAAATATTTAAACTATTAATGTGGTTATATTTACTACTGCTACTAACTAACTACAATTGTGTCAGCACTAAACCAACAGCATTTCATCATTGAAAACAGAAAACTCTCTGAGTCAGACCTTTAGCTTTATGCATGCTGTGTGTCTGTTGCAACTTCAACAACAACTGATGTTATTATCGATGCTTTACTTGACTAATAAAAGTCCTGTAACTGAAAATGGTATGGGTGCGACTTCATTGCGGAGTGACACGGGCGATGAAGCCGCACCCATACCATTTTCTCCTTCCCCCCCAATTGGGAAATATTACTTGCGGGCCTGATGCAAATGTTGACTATGTTAATTACAAGGTGCAAAAAGTAACCCAGTCATGATGAAGCATTCATAAGAGCCACAACTGTCATCTGTCAGTCAAGGGGGAAGGCTTTTATCTTGGGTTTATGGACTGTACACTTTTCACGTCTTTAGTAAGCCTTGGAGAGAAAACTTTTCCACTTCATTCAAAGTATAACTAAACTAACTATAGTTATTACTGTACACAATTACAATGTTACAAATATTACAAAGGTACTTTTACTATATTTAAGGATTTACTTCATATAGGTCTACTTATGAGAGTAGAAATAAACCTGATATTATAGGCTACATCTCAGGGAAGACTATGATAGGCTACTACAATTGACAGCTTTAGTTCTGTATTATTACGATGCAGATTTTAGTTACTTTTAATTAACCTCTGATAATAAATTAATCACTGAAATAGTGTTTGTTCGGTAAAAGAGACCCAACATCTCCTCGGCTCTTTCCACTGAACACAAAATCCAAAAGAAATGTCTAAAATGGTCTAATCTTATATTAGACATTGATTAGACGCTTAATCAATGTCTATTAGATTAGAAGATGAATAGACTTCTAATCAACAACTAATCTAAGATTAGACCTGGTTCCAGAAATGAAGATATTGTGCTCAGTGGGTTTAGAAGACATAAATTGCATGTTTTGGGTCAGGATGTCAATTCCATCCAATATAAGGAGATACATCTGCATATAACATGCAATACAGGATAAACAAACAAGTGATTTAAAAATGACCAGAACAATTTGGAATTGGAAACTGATTAATATGGTAGTTGATTGTTTTTAATTAAAGGCTGTACAAACAATTACTGTCAGAATAACTTCTAACAACCTTAACTTAACAAAAGACGTGGATTAATGTATAAATTATTTTGTATTTTATTGATTGATTGACTGGCAGAAAGTAATCAATACAGTGCACACTCAAACACAGCCAATGGGATCAGCGGAGAAAGTCCTACAGTCTTTTTTCCATCCAGTTCCTAATATATTCCAGGTTCTTATTAGTAATAGTGATATATGTAGGCCTATTACCTAATAATTGACATGTTAAACTAAAACTACTGCAATCAGCACATGAGCTGTCAGCAGAGGCAAAAGCATTTAGAGTGAAACACACCATGCTGCATGATCTGCGTGTATTCCTACATAATAATGAATAAAACTATCACTATACAGTATTTGGCTGATCAGTGATTCAGTAATGTAATTCAGGGTACCTATAGCTCTTCTACGATTCTGCCTTGGCAGAATCGTAGAAGCAGTGGAGCTGTGGACCAGAGCTACAGTAGGAGTATTCCTACATACACAGTCACAGATAAGAACAATCTGAATAAACCTCACTATACTTGACTAATTCTATGATTCAAACAGATCAGAATAGATCTTACCTTGGTATGTCAGCAGCCTGGGTATACCTCTGTCTCCCACTCTGGGTGCTGCTGCTGAGGCTGCTTCCCTCCCATGAATGAGCTTTGTATGGAGAAACCAACAAACAAGATAAATGCCAATGAATGGTTTCATGTTTTTTTCTTTCTCCTCTTCCCTGTGGTTGTCATTGTGCCATTGTCGTCTACTGTAAAAAGCCTGTGAAAGTCAGTGACTACACTGCAGTGCAGCTGCTGCTACTCACTGACTGACTCAGTCTGTAGTCAGTGTCAGTGTGGCGGTGGAAATTCTGAGCTTTATATAGCTCTGGTACCTACCTACCCAGATCCCTAGAGTCCCGCAGTCCCGCCCCCTCGTGACGTCGCCCTTGTTCCAGATATGTTTTCCCCATTCATTTTCCTCATAGACTTTTTGAAAATGAAATGATCTATATAAAGACGATCACGCCGCGGACAAATACAACTCGGATCGTGACAAAGCATGACAACCCACACAATGTGGGTTGGGACAATCAGATGATTTCTAAGAAGAAAAACAAAACAAAATGTGTATCCTGCCGTTTTTGTACTTCTTGTAAATTAGATATTATATGATAATATTGTGTTTGTTGTCATGATTTGTCACGACCCGATTTGTCTTTGTCCGCGGCGCAATCGTGTTTTTATTAAACCATTTTCAAAAAGTCTATGAGGAAAACGAATGAGAAATCCATTTCTGGAACACGGGCGCCGTCATGAAAGGGGCGAGACTGCTCAGCTCTATATTATAGACAGCAATACGACAACTCCGTTCACTTCATGGGTCCGGCGGTCTCATAGACTGCTATTGTGAATGGGGACAACAAATTGGGACAACCGAAGTTATAGACTGCATACTGCATACTGCATTGGAGTCTCTGGGCTTCCGCGAGCACATGAACCACGTGGCTGTACTGTTTTCTGCCCCTCGATGTCGTAACTCTTCTACTAGAAGGCTCTGACCAATAGCACCCAGCTGCAGCCTCGCACCGTATTGCCATGTCCTTCTCTGAGAAGCGACTTTGGAGACTTCTTTTACTAAAGTTGCTTGTAGATATTGGCAGAATTCTAGATTTTATACATATGTAAAGGCATTTAGACTTAGAGCCATGGAGCAGAGGTATTTCTCACACGTTGCCAGGTTAATGTCAAGGAAAGACCCCCAGATTAACGTCTAAACATATTTTGTGTCATACCAGATTTCTGTTTGCCAAATAGTGGTCGCTTCTTCTTTTGCAACTTTTAAACTAAAATTGTTGTAGGCCCGCATGCGAAGCTCATTGAGTTTACCTAACTTTGCTACTACAGTTAAAACCTGTACATATACAGTACATACAGCATGTTACTATTTTATTTAATGTATGTATTTTGAATGAATGTTGTTTCTTGCATTCTATATTCTACCTCTTTGTTTGCTGTGCAGCTGCATTGTCTGTAAAGGATTCAAACAAAAATAAGTTTTACTCTGATGATGTAGCTGCGTAGTACGGTCTACCTAAGATTATAGAACAATAAAGTACAACCTTGAACCTTATTTTTTGGGGGGCATGCAAGTTTTCATAGAACTGTGTCGCTTATTTCTGACACAGGATCTGGCAACACCTAGCGTGGTGCATCTCGTGACTAGTATCGCGATAGCTCGTCCACAGCAGAGAGCAACAACAACAGAACAGCCACTATGGTAAACTTATTCATTTTTTAAACAGACCTCCTTCTTTAATACAGAGATAAATGTGTATATGATATATATGCATGTCATAATGTTTATTCAGCTCCTTGTTCCCGTTATTTTGAATGAACACCAATTAAGTAATAGCGAGCTTATAGCTAGTTATACTACTACTAATAATGCTCATAATATCACCTTAACTCATGCTATGTTTCTCTGTCTGTTCTATGTGTGTTCTCATAGCGGTTCCGTTTCTGTGGAGATCTGGACTGTCCAGACTGGGTCCTGGCTGAGATCAGCACCCTGGCCAAGATAGTAAGTAGAATTAGTTCATATTTTCCTGTATCCGCAGACATTGACTAACCCCCATACAATGTGGCATGTACAGTATGTGGTCATTACTGTGTATGTACTCACCCACTGGATAATTCCATAAAGACATGGGGTGAGATATAGTCCTCTAGTTTCATATCCAGGTGAAAGTTGTGGCACAAATATCTCCACATTTTCACAATCTTGCACCTGGACGTCTTTCGGCTTGTGCAAATGCGCTCATATTGCCTCCAATCCAAAGCTCCTGTGATCACAGCAAACATCACATCACCACCAAGGGGCTGGGTCATTAATCACACCACCTGGCAACAGACCTTACAGTAAGCCCCGCCCTCCCCCCAGTGTCCACCCAAGGACACTTTGAGGAGTTAAGTGATAGTGTGGAACCAAATGGACCCTTATTGGTCTGTATCTCTCAGAGTTAAATGTGTGTGTACCTGATTATTGCATGTATGCAACATACTGTATATTATGCATATATGTACATATACTTTCTTTCCATGTGGGTTATGATGACTGAGGCGTCCTTCATTTCTTTTCAAATGGGGGTCCCACGGGTCCTTGACATGAAATGTTAGGAACCAGTCAGTGTACTATACTACATATGAAAACCATTGTCCCTTCTCTGTGTTGCCTTGCAGTCCAGTGTGAAGATGAAGCTTCTCTGTGCTCAAGTACTGAAGGATTTACTGGGAGAGGGCATCGATGTGAGTTCAACATTTGCCTTGTATTATTATTTAGGCCTTACCCTGGCCTGCCCACTATGACAGACTGGGTTGGCTTAGAATACACCTTGCATTGGGTCTGGTCCACTACACTACCAAAATACCCATGATGTACCTGTCCAAATACTGCCTTAATGTAAACAAAGTCCATTCCCACAACACCAGAGGGAGTTCAACAAACCATGATGTGCAACCCAGATTTGGCACAAACAAGGGACTAAATTAGCTGCTCCTATAATGCCACCAAAATCTGGAACGCCCTACCAACAGTCATGAATATGTGAATCCCTTGACTCCTTCAAAACAGCGCTCAAAGGGCAACTGCGGACAGCTGCAATTTGAAACTAGCCCCTGTAAAATCTGCATCCCTCCCTCTTTTCCCCTTGTTGTATATTAATGGTTTTTATGGTAATTTGCTGTTTTTGACTATATAGAAGAGTAAAAATATTTGTATACATCTTTGTTCTGATGAATTGAAAATGGCCCTTGTTGTAAACAAGTAGAAATGCTTTGTTATGGTGATATCCACTCCCAAAACTGTCTTGGATTTAAATGTCAAAATTGATAAAATACGACAAGAGTCTAAATCTTAGTCTAAGTTGTATTATATTAAGACGCCCGGCAGCAAAATGTGCCAATGTGTTGTGAACTTGTAGATATGCCATTTCCAACAGCTCCACCGTTCTTTTGTAATGTTTAATTGTCATACTTTTCTTTGCAGTATGATAAAATTGCTAAACTTACAGCGGATGCCAAGTTTGGTAAGTTCATTTCTACTTGATTATGCTATATGTTGCACTGTTAGAGCTAAAGGAATGATTGGAGTTACAACCCATTTCGTCCTGACATTGTAGAATCTACAAAACATTCGCCCTGAAAGAACATATTGAAAGATTTGTGCTGCATTCTCACATTCTCCACAGAAATAGCAGGCGTACATGGCGCGCCATGAACACCTGCTATTTTTCAATTAAAGTTAAAACACCACAAGTACGGTACAAAATGGTTTGATTGCAGAAAGCAGTTTTAGTGGCTATAACATACTTATATTGTAAACCAGGGGTACCCACACTTTTTTGACTTGAGAGCTACTAACAAGATCTACACATTAAAAAAGGCCCCCGAGAAAGTTTGACTTTGGTGTAACATGCTGTTGTAGTGTTTAAGAATAATGGACTTTTAATGAAAAATGGAGGGGGAGAATTGGAAGGTTTGAAAACAGTATTTGGGGTTTGTGTTGACAGTTTGTGATCTTGAGTTTAGTGTCTTGCACCCAAAGCTAATAACTTTCACGTTTTTGTTCACAATTGGGAAAGAGAACTGGCAAAACGTTGGTCAAAATAGCAATTATTCTCCATTTTCCATTTTCTAATTGTGTGGAGTCTTCAAATTAGATTCAGATGTTTAAATATAATTTAACTCTTGAGAGTGTAAAATGAAACCAAATGGACCCGTAAGGGTCCATTTGGTTTTCATTTCAAGTAACGCTCTCAAGAGTTACAGATCTATACATTTTAGGGGACTGTCATGTGATCTACCTGCAGGCCTGTGTGGTCTACTGGTAGATCACAGTCTACCTTTTGGGCACCCCTGTTGTAGACTGTATATTGCTTTTCTTCTAACTTTGAAAAGTGTGTGGCTGCAGCTAGATGTGTGACCAGTGTCCAGATTTACCACCCTTTTAATTACAATAGAAATGCACTAGTATGTTTGTTTTATTGTTGTGAATGTATTTCCAGAGAGTGGAGACATCAAGGCCAGCGTTGCGGTCCTCAGCTTCATCCTGTCCAGTGCAGCCAAGCATGATGTGGACAGTGAATCTCTGTCCAGTGAACTGCAGCAGCTTGGTCTGCCTAAAGGTGGGTCTGAAAAACACTTTCTAAAGGTGGGTCTGAAAAACACTTTCTAAAGGTGGGTCTGTAAAACACTTTCTACTGGTCTGCCTAAAGGTGGGTCTGAGAAACACTTTCTACTGGTCTGCCTAAAGGTGGATCTGTAAAACACGTTCTACTGGTCTGCCTAAAGGTGGGTCTGTAAAACACTTTCTACTGGTCTGCCTAAAGGTGGGTCTGAGAAACACTTTCTACTGGTCTGCCTAAAGGTGGATCTGTAAAACACGTTCTACTGGTCTGCCTAAAGGTGGGTCTATAAAACACTTTCTACTGGTCTGCCTAAAGGTGGGTCTGAAAAACACTTTGTACTGGTCTGACTAAAGGTGGGTCTACTGGCCTGACTCCACATGTCAGAGGTTTCCTAGACGTTGCCCAGAACGGATGCTCTGATGAGGTTTTTCATAATAACGTTCACCGCTTTTCTCATGACCGGGCCGATACCGATAAGTACGATAACGATATTGATCTTGTGCATAAAGGGAATGATTTGAATATTCCCAAAACTGTTCCTGTTCCATTTAGATCAGTTAAATGGTATAAAAGATCAGTTTCTCCAGGTAAAATGACGACCACAGAAGGGTAAATTGCCAATAATCTGTGCATATCTAGTTCCACTTTTTACATGATAAGCGATCATGCAGTTACATGCAGACATACAGTATAAAGTTCAGCAGCCCTGGATGTGTTTATACAGAATTCCCCATTCATTTTCCTCATAGGCTTTTCCAAAATGATTCATATAAAGACAATTATGCCACGGAAAAAGACAAGTCATGACAACACAATGTTTTGGGAAAAACTAAACCAAAAAAGTATTGTATCCTGTTGTTTTCGTCTTCTTACTAATTAGATATTGTATGATAATAATATTGTATGATAATATTGTTACTTCAAACAACTTACATGACGTTTGACGTTTGCGGACCAGAAGTAATTTTCCCATTCAAATTCCTCATGTAGACTTTTGATCTATATAAAGACGATTACGTTGCGGGCAAACGTCATGAAAGTTGTTTGAACCAGGGAGAAACGATCCTCTATACATTCTAGATGACTGCCGGAGTTCCCTGTCACTCCTTAGATTACTAATACATGACCAATAACCTGTGCTGGTAATGGACACCATTGAACATCATTGAGAACTGATGGAGAAGCCTGTGTAGAGATGGGTCCTCTCTACCCCCACAGATCAGTTTCAAAACACAGACAATTAGGGGAAAGACATGCTCAATTTGAAGGTCGCCTCAGGAGGATTGTGTTTTTCAACGTTCTCACTTTACACTGGTGAAACTGAATGGTGAAATGTGACATTCTACACCGGCTGAAAGGAGACTCCCTTCATGTTTCCCATCAACTACCCCAGACTGTGGTGGGAAGCCACAGTCTCATTTGTCTCGCCACAGTGTCATAATGAATGAAACATGCTGGCTAGCTCTCTACGTCATTCAACTTTATTGTCAAATTACACCTCTAAATAAGTGGATGAAAGTCGGTTATTATGTCTCTCTGTCCCTCTGTCTCCCTTTATTCCTATATATCAGTGGTTTTGAACCATTTTGATACCGGGGCCCACTATTTAGTCAGAATTTGAGCCATGGACCATCATTTGGTGACATTTTAGTAGCCCCACAGACCCCAAAACTAAAGATTAATTTTGCTTTTGTCCACAATTGGTTCCATTTTTTACGCTCTCAAAGAGTCACATCTGGTTAACCAACTGTCCAACTCTCCATCCTCAGGTCCTCAAGGACCACTGCTGGTCCCCGGACCACTGGTTGAAAAACACTACTATATATAGAGTTCTGGGCAGGGACCTGGTCAAGAGCCCGCCAGAGACCCCTTTTTTCAGCCATGGGTCCGATTCCAGGCACTGCAATCCCTGTTCGGATGTGGAGCGCGCCTGTCGAATTTGAAGTCGGAGGGACAAATGCTTCTCTAGTTACGTGGATTAGAGATGTACAAAGACACATACACGCACAGACTTGGTGCATCTATAGATGAAACAGATGTATAAATATGAGCACTTATCTAAGTGCTCAATGGATAAATCGTAATACACAAGACTTGTGATCATCGTGGGTCGTCATACATCTTCTGGCAAGCTTGTCGTTTCATCTTAAGTACTTTATCCACGTGTAATGTGGAACATCCTCTTGAACTACTGGTTCCCACAGCACCAAGGTTATATCTGGCAGCTCCTGGTGTCTTTGACAGTACCCTGCTATAGTTTCAATCTTCTCCTGGATATTTTCTCACTAACCCACGACGGTATTCACTCACACAGAGCCTTGACTCCTGCTGGAATGTTCAGTCTTGCTGTAAAGCACACAACATTCTAACATTCTGGTGTAGCACCTGTATTTGAGAGCTGTCCACTGCAGGGTTTAGTGGCAAAAAGTTCCTCTGACGCCAGTGGGTGCATGCCGTTTTAACAATGTCACATGCACGCACATCTTCACGTGTGTGTGTGTGTGTGTGTGTGTGTGTGTGTGTGTGTGTGTGTGTGTGTGTGTGTGTGTGTGTGTGTGTGTGTGTGTGTGTGTGTGTGGGGTGTGTGTGTGTGTGTGTGTGTGTGTGTGTGTGTGTGTGTGTGTGTGTGTGTGGGGGGGGGGGTGGGGGTGTGTGTGGGGGTGTGTGTGTGGGGTGTGTGTGTGGGGTGTGTGTGTGTGTGTGTGTGTGTGTGTGTGTGTGTGTGTGTGTGTGTGTGTGTGTGTGTGTGTGTGTGTAGAACAACCGACAGTGACAGCTCACAGATAAAAAAAATCTAAATAAATAAAATCTTAGTGAATTCAAAATTGATTGATATTGGCCCTATAGTTTACTGGACTGCTATATAAATAGTAGGAACTTTTATAAGGAATGCCATGAATTAAAAGGTGTGGGCTATAGCCCACACCTTTTAATTCGCAGTTTAATGTTGCAGTTTCAGTTAATTCAATGAATATGTACTGTATAATATGTTTTAGACACAAAAGTAGAGTTAGTAAACAGTAAAAGCTGCAGCATTCAAAGGAATATATCAGAGAGCAGACTCTTACCATTGCATAGCTATAGACAGGAGCCCCAAAAATTATCAAAGGATGCGCTAATGTTTTAGAAGGAAAGTCAACTATACAAATTATGTTAGTTTTGTCAATACATTTAATTTTACTGTGTGACTCCACAAAATGACCTAACCCACAACTCCAGTTCATCCATGACCAGTAATTCATATTTCACCAAAACAAGAGCAGAGCTCCCACCACAGGACTCTGGCTATCAATGAATACAGTTGACACCACAGCTGTATATTAATGGACAGTATTTCATACAGCTTAACTTCAAGAAATCTCAACTAAACCTTTAACGTCTCATGCCTTCTAGAGCAGACAGAAACTAATATATTCACACAAATTGTGTGATTGAATAATAGTTCTAGCGGTTGATCCCTTGTGGACTGTAAATCTGCTAATTTCTGTCAGGAACACCGATAACTTAATAATTTAATTTACCAGTAGTTATGGTTTTGCACACCAATTATCATTCCCATTTTTAAGGTCTGGGAGGTTTCACTCTTTTAAATTACATTTTCTTTTAAATTGATCTGTACGTGTGTGGGTGGCTAATATTTATTGGTGCATGATTATTAATTATAAATAATTGAATATACTTATGGCTTTGCTTATGGTTAAGACTGTGTGTGTGTGTGTGTGTGTGTGTGTGTGTGTGTGTGTGTGTGTGTGTGTGTGTGTGTGTGTGTGTGTGTGTGTGTGTGTGTGTGTGTGTGTGTGTGTGTGTGTGTGTGTGTGTGTGTGTGTGCGCGCGCGCACGCCTACGACCTAGGAAAGTTTTTTTAAATTACATTTTCTTTTAAATTGTGTGTGGTGAATATTTATCGGTGCATGATTATTATTACTCATCATCATTATGTATATTTTGCTATTAGAACACACCACAGGGTTGTGCAAGTCATACGAGGACAAGCATGCTGCACTGCAAGACAAACTGAGAGAGACCAGCCTGAGACGTAAGTACACACACACACACACACACACACACACACACACACACACACACACACACACACACACACACACACACACACACATGTGGCATGTCCTGGTGGGTAAATAAATTATGCATGTGCAAAATCATGCATGTACATTGTCCAAATACTGTCTATTGAAGAGGTTTTCAGCATTTTCCATAGCAAGGCCCACTATTTATTCAGAATTTGAGCCACGGACCACCATTTGAGGACTTTTTTTCACCCCCACAGACCCAAATACTGAAGATTTATTTTGCTTTTGTCCACAATTCCAGGCTGGATTTGGGAAACCAAACAGTCAAACATACAGATCAAAATGACCATTAATCTTCTACATTCTCTAGTTGTGTAGACTTGGGGCTGATTCACATGATGAATATTTTAACTCTTGAGAGCGTAAACATGAAACCAAATGGACCCGCAAGGGTCCATTTGGTTTCGTAGACTACACACTGAGGGTAGACTACACACTGAGGGTAGACTACACACCTGTTGTATTGTGTTGTATTGTGTTGCAGTAGGTCGTCTTGAGGCCGTGTCCTGGAGGGTAGACTACACACTGAGGGTAGACTACACGCTGAGGGTAGACTACACACCTGTTGTATTGTGTTGCAGTGGGTCGTCTGGAGGCCGTGTCCTGGAGGGTAGACTACACACTGAGTTCCAGTGAGCTGAAGGAGGTGAACCGTCCCACAGTGCAGCTCAGACTGCAGGCTCAGAGCCCAGAGTCTGGATCTACTGAAACCACCGTGGTCTCTGTTTCTGCTGACAAGTTCAGAGTCCTGCTGACAGGTTGGTTCTAATGTGTTTTTGTGGGAAAAAAAGATGAATATTTGCCAAGGTTCAAGGTTGTACTTTGGGGGCATGCACGGTGGCACAGTGGTTAGTGCTGTCGCCTCACAGCTAGAAGGTCCTCGGTTTGACCTAAATAATCATATTTCACTCCTTGACCTGGTGTGAGGTAGTGTTTACCGCCGGGCACTAGAGTAAATAGCCAAAAACATATTCCAAGTTGTGGAAGACTGACTTCCTTTATATTTACCACTTCCACAGCAGCAAAACTAAAATATTTTACAGCAAAACTGGACATATTGTTCCCCAGGTCGTCGCACCTCCACAGTCCTACATCGACTAATCTCTGGTAGTGGCAGGTGTCCCTAATTATAGGGCAAGCCCCTCCCACTGGACACTACCAACTCTGAATTGAATTAAACCAGTTTAAAAGTGGAAATCAACTTGAAAAGAACACTCAATATAACTCAAACAAATTATATAACTCTACAACATAAATCACATAAAGCCCACCAACTGTCATTGTCAGTGGCAGGGTAAGTTGCCACATATATGAAATAAATAATAACATTTTGACATTTTTTGGACCTAGTTTGAAAGATGAATCATGTTTAATCTGATTTAAGATTTTGAATGGCTTGACAGCCCTAGTTAAAATGAATCAGATCTATGATTATCTAGTGGATCGTCAAAGGCAGTTACAGCCAGTTACAGGTTTATGTTTAATACTGTACTTCCTTTGTGTGTGTGTTTTTACAGAGCTGAAGCAAGCCCAGGCTATGATGAATGCACTACAATGAAATATGAACATCAACTGGTGGATGCATGTTATTGTGACTGATGATGAGGATGATGACGACGACGATGATGATGATGATGATGATGAATGGTACCTCACAAGCAGAGATACAAATGGACCGTAGACTTCTTAAAGTGCCATATTTATTTGTCAGTGATTCCTAACCCTGCTTGATCTCAGGGCCTCCTACTGTACCGTATCAACCCATTATGAACTGAGAACTGATTGTACAAATGTCTTCTATTCATCTGTCATTTTCACATTTTTTCAAAAACAGCAGGTCTACAAGCTCAAGTTCTGCTGTCTGGATAGCTCAGCCAATTGAGCGCCAGACTTCGGAACAAAAGGTTGTGAGTGCAAGTCTGGCTCCTGACAATACAATGTGTGAGTCTGTGAGACTTCAAGAACCCTGCCCTGCTCCCACAATTACATGATGTATTTCTCAAGTTCAGTCTTCAATGTTTATTGAAGTTCTAAGAGCATGTGTAGATCTGTTGTTTTTCAATAGCTAAAGTATAAAGAACGCGTTGAATTGCCATACCTCGGTGATATACTGTAACTACTACCAAATTAAATTTGTTTTAAGGGACCAGATCAGAAGATCAGAATGTTTGTAATCAAAGTAATCAGATAATTCTGGGAAGGAAATTATATCCGATTCAGATGTTTTCCAATATAAAATACTAGTTTCCAGACCATTAGCTATATGTTGAGTTGGTCATTTCCCGTGGATATCTATAACAAAATAATACACTAATAATCCTGATAGTATCATGCTCTGCCGTTTATAAAGCTGCCGTATAATAAATAAACAGTTTTGGGGACTTAACGGTTGACTTAAGGTCTCCTGGGATATTCCATGGAAAGTATTGAAGCAAAGGTAGTGTTGTGGACCAGGTTGTGTAAATACTATATGCTGTTCTGTTGAAGTTGACTTTTGTAATGTTTGTTATATAAATTATATATTGACCTAACACAATCCTATCTGCCTTATGAATAAATAAATAAATAGATGCTTGAAAGCTGACATGAATGGTTGATTTTTCCCATATCTTTTATTTGTCTTTGCCTTTTCTACCCTTTTATTGTACAGTATAGAAAATGGGGAGAGAGAAAGACACACAGCAAAGGCTGTTGGAGACAACATTAGTCACCAGAAAAACAATGACAGGTGTTTGTGATGAATCTACTATGGTTAAAAATATAATTTATTAAGTTATAATGGGTTTGTATAGGAAGGGGGCGAGGCAGCTGAAATGATCATCAAATCTAAATACTGAATAAAGTAACTTATAAACTGTCTGCGGTGTTCACTTGTTAACAGGTTGAGCAGGCCATAAAATTACCAAAAGTTTTATTTATTTATTTTTTATTTTTATTCAATATATTTATCATAATTGTCTTATTAGCCAGGGATAAACAGATATATTATGGGGATAAATGCAGTGGTGACACGTGGGGACCCACTTCTCTAAAATATTTTTGGGGCAATTGTGTGTGTGTGTGTGTGCGTGTGTGTGCGTGTGTGTGTGTGTGTGTGTGTGTGTGTGTGTGTGTGTGTGTGTGTGTGTGTGTGTGTGTGTGTGTGTGTGTGTGTGTGTGTGTGTGTGTGCGCGCGCGCGTCTGATTCGTTCAGTTCCATCGTATCACACCACGCCTACAAATCCCATGATGCACTGTGCTGTTTCCTGTTAACGGCGGATACAGTTGTTTTCAAAACAATGTTGTTGCAGCAGCCTGGAAATATTACTTTCATCTTATCCTGTTAGTTTACTGTAGTGTAAACTTTACACTGTGTGAAAACGGATCAATAAGTCTCTCTGCATGTTATGCTGCTCATCCTGGACTACAATCTGAATGGAAACGTTTATTTAGTAACAAATAGAATGTGTTTTGTTCAGCACGTGGATGTTATATAACCGTAAACATGTTTAGTAACAACCACCACGTGTGAAGGATTTTGGAGGAGTCTACAGACCAGTCTCTGAATCTGAGCCAAACTCCGTGGTAGGTAAGACATCCTTTATTACAGCCTAGTGGTTTACAAACTTTATCATGTCAATTAAGGACCCCCGATGTTCCAACCCCATTTGAAGCGATACTGCCAGGGCTCTCTAGTTTACCCTCGTCAAAAAAAAAAATCCTATAGGATTTTAGAAAAGTCCAATAGAAAAGTCCTATCAGATTTTGGATCAAATCCTGTTGGAATTTCTTATAGGATTCCTATAGCTCTGGTCCAGAGCTCCACTGCTTCTGAGTCTGACTTGCATTGGAGCTCTGTTGGTCTCCGTGCATTCGGCCATTACTGCACCCGACCAGCCTCTCTTCTCTAGTGGATATATAAAGAACGTTTTACCTACTCACCAAAATAAACACGTCTTGTGTCATTAGAAAGCCTACTTACCTTGGTGGTCGCACTCTTAGCCCCCCACCACACGGATAAATTGGACTTTTTGGCCAGAACGCGATCGTTTTTCACTCAAGGAAAAATATTTCCTATGGAACTTTTCTATTGGCAATATCGGTAGAGGGCGCAAATCCTGGTTGTTTTTCCGGTGAAAAACGATCGCGTTCTGGCCAAAAAGTACAATTTATCCGTGTGGTGGGGGGCTAAGAGTGCGACCACCAAGGTAAGTAGGCTTTCTAATGACACAAGACGTGTTTATTTTGGTGAGTAGGTAAAACGTTCTTTATATATCCAGTAGAGAAGAGAGGCTGGTCGGGTGCAGTAATGGCCGAATGCACGGAGACCAACAGAGCTCCAATGCAAGTCAGACTCAGAACCAGTGGAGCTCTGGACCAGAGCTAGGATTCCTATAGGATTTGGGGGATTCTTTGAGGGATAATTGCAAAGGATCCCCTCAGTTTGGCTAGAGACCCCCACTTAAAGTTAATAGAGGTAACTTTTTAGTCAAAAATAAAAATAGATACATAGCTTTATTTTGCCTTTCCTCCCCTCTGTGTTGCTTCTACTTTGATGCTGCAGCTGTTTCCCTGCAGACAGACACTGGCTTCGTCCTGGAGATCAAATCATGAAAACAAAACCTTCTTTGGAGTCAGGGAAGGCGGTGCTAATTTGTGAGGGGGAGGGGGGTTGTAGTAGCAGATTCGTAATGAGCCAATAGAAACAAATCTGTTTACAAACAGTTTGTACAGATTAAGTTGCCTCTATTACTATTTTCCACCTTAATAACAATTTGTATTGGATCTTGGATAATATAATTTTAATCATTAGTCACCTTTACAACAAGGTATGACTTGTAGAGATCAGACATTACTGCAATGAGTAACACTGATAAACCTGTGGGCTGAATCCCAAAAACTTTGCCAAAATGACAAATTCAACTTTGAAGCAGATTCTGAATATATGGGATCATAAACAGTATAAATAAAGTAACAGGATCTGTGCCTGCCAAACACCTGTGGCTGAGTGGCACACACCTGTGGCTGAGTGGCACACACACCTGTGACTGAGTGGCACACACCTGTGACTGAGTGGCACACACCTGTGACTGAGTGGCACACACCTGTGACTGAGTGGCACACACCTGTGACTGAGTGGCACACACACCTGTGACTGAGTGGCACACACACCTGTGACTGAGTGGCACACACACCTGTGACTGAGTGGTACACACACCTGTGACTGAGTGGCACACACCTGTGACTGAGTGGCACACACACCTGTGACTGAGTGGCACACACACCTGTGACTGAGTGGCACACACCTGTGACTGAGTGGCACACACACCTGTGACTGAGTGGCACACACACCTGTGACTGTCCCACACCTGCCACCACTTGAAATTTAAACCGTGAATGCACAACAGAACAACATTTAATTTTGCCACATTTTTGAGGGTTGTTGTAAAGGTGACTAATCAATGATTAAAGTGATATATGATAAAATACAATTCCCAAATTTAGGTTTCCGGACTTATGTGATCCAGTTTATAAATGCGTGTGTTGTTCTTCTATCTATCCAGACAGTCATCATGCCTGAAGGTCCAGAGCTGCTCTATAAACCAGTGTGTTGTTCTATCCAGGTAGTCAGACTCATCATGCCTGAAGGTCCAGAGCTGCTCTATAAACCAGTGTGTTGTTCTATCCAGGTAGTCAGACTCATCATGCCTGAAGGTCCAGAGCTACACTTGGCCAGTGTGTTTGTGAACAGGATGTGTGAAGGAGTGGTGTTCACTGGAGAGGTCAGGAGGTCAGAGGTCAGTAAGAGCCCAGCGGTCCCCTTCAGCTGTGAGCAGTACCGGATCAGCGCTACGTCCAGAGGCAAGGAGGTGATGCTCACCCTGACCCCTATCAAAGGTCAGAGACGCTGCATACTGAACACAGATGATCACACACACACACACACACACACACACACTTGCTTGATTCTCAGTAGAAGATCAAGCAAGTATTCCTGATTTTCAAACGGATTGGTTGGTTGTAAACGTCAGAGACGTCCGCATACATATAAGCTAAATGTTCATATGTATTGTATGTGGACGTCTCAAATAAGCATCCTGAATCATAGCCACGTTGATAACGTTTATAATAAAGCAATCTGTTTGTAAATCCGTCAAGTTTTGAGCAAGTTATAGCTGTTTTTGATTTTTGCTGCCATAGAGCATACTGTATGGAAGTACCTCAGTAAGATGGCCGTTGGTGAACTACGTCAGAGACTCCGCCTCCAGACATCTAGCCTCTATAATATATATCTATGGAAACAGCTGCTACCTTTAAACACACTGTAAATCTAAGCTTTGTATGATATTTAAATGGTGCTATTTATTCCAAAGTGCTGCCCTTTATTTCAGATTAGCTCTACAACCAATAACATGTATAACAATGCGATGTGACACAGCTATAGAATGTTGTACTTTCCCCATATTTTCAAACTGTTTTATTGTATCTTGACTTTGCTTTGCTTGGTCAACCTGAATGTGTGTTTTAAAGGTGATGCTGATGACAGAGCGTCCAGTGGGGATGACCAGCCCATGGACATCGTCTTTCGTTTTGGGATGTCAGGATTCTTTCGCTTCACGCCAGAGGACCAGCTTCCCAAACACGCTCACCTGAGGTTCTACTCCAGAGAGGACCCCTGCAGGGTCCTGAGCTACGTGGACCCCCGCAGGTTTGGCTCCTGGCAGCCCCACGGGGCCTGGCAGCCCGCCAGGGGTCCCTGCGTCATGTTTGAATACCAACGCTTCAGGTATTAAACATCTGGGAACTAAATCCTTACCAAGAAATTTATTTTTTAATGTGTTTCTACTTTCTAATGATGTCTAAAATTTTAATCAGATTTATCACAGCTGACAGCTTCAATAATTTAATCGTGATTAATCACCATTCAAACTATGTCCGAAATATGCCATGTTTTCCTGTACAGGATTTGAACATTTAAAAAAAAGAAACAGAATCTATTAATTTCATCAGATTAATCAACCAAATTTAATCCCATTAACTTGTTATTTTCAAAAGCCTTACATAAAACATGTTTAAATTTAACTCCTGTTGGGAAAGCTCATGAAAAAAAAAACGATCAAATTCATGGTACTAGTCACTAACCTAGCTCTGGTCCTTAGCTCCAGTGCTTCTGTGATTCTGCTATGTGAAACACAACATAATCTCTGGGATGGACCTCTGACCAGCCTCTCTGAAGTAATATAACATTTTACCTATTTTCCTTAGTGAAAACTGAGCCCCCCACGACACGGATCAAATGCACTTTTTGGCCAGAACGTGATTGTTTTTCACAGGAGGAAAAAATATTCCTTTGGCAGTATTGCTAAAGGGTGTAAATCCTAGTTGTTTTCCAGGGGAAAAACAATGGTGTCTGGCACCACGCTAAAGTATTGTCTTTGTGACGGTGGCGTGGTGGTCGGTTGTGTTTCCACAGGGACAACGTGTTGACCAACCTGTTGTTGTTTCTCCACAGAGACAACGTGTTGACCAACCTGTTGTTGTATCTCCACAGAGACAACGTGTTGACCAACCTGTTGTATCTCCACAGAGACGTGTTGACCCACCTGTTGTTGTATTTCCTCAGGGACAACGTGTTGACCAACCTGTTGTTGTATCTCCACAGAGACAACGTGTTGACCAACCTGTTGTATCTCCACAGAGACGTGTTGACCCACCTGTTGTTGTATTTCCTCAGGGACAACGTGTTGACCCACCTGTCGGACAGAGCCTTCGACAGGCCTATCTGTGAGGCTCTGCTCAACCAGAAGTATTTCAACGGCATCGGAAACTACCTGAGAGCTGAGATTCTGTTCAGGTGAGGGTGGACAACTCATAACTACTCATTTCCTGCTCTGAACAATTGTTCAATTATTGTTTGGATCACTGTTTCCCTGCGGGTCCCTTTTATTGTTTTTGTTTACTACATTGTACTACAAAAACACAAAAGCAACATTTTCCATGAATTAAAAACTAAAATCCAAAGATTTTTCCGTAGTTTCATAAAGAAACCAAAGAAAGATGAAAAAATGACGTACATAAAAACTAGTTGAAAATAAGCAGATCTACAAGCTCACAAATGTAGCATGTTGTGAGCTTGTAGATATACCATTTTCATTCAGTTTGGGGCAAACATCTACCGGTAATTTATTTTTTAGTTTTTTTTTTCTTGAGCCAAAACGTTTGGGAACCATTGGCTTAGAAAGATGGTGATTCAAAGTCAGCTCTGAACTGAATGACGGTCCGTAGTGTCATGGCAGGAACAATCATAGAACAATCATGGGAGGCGATACAACACACTTCCATTGGGGGGAAAACAAAACAATAGGCCATTTACTTTTGAAACAATAGAGCCTTATTGTTCTCTTCCTTCCTGACAGGCTAAATATACCTCCGTTCGTACAGGCCAGGAAGGTCCTGGAAGGTCTCTGCAGGTCACAGGAAGTCTTTGAGAGTGAGACTGCGATCAGAGACCAACTCACAGACACCAAGGTGAAAGGTCATTATTATTAGAATGATACTTAAACAGTAAAACACCTTCTATGACCCTGAGAGGAAAAAACAATTCACTTTGCTGTTTACAGTTTCGCTAGAGATCGATTGGTCAGGCTTTTGTCCGATCACAGATTAGTGGAAAATCAAAAAAAAAAAAAGCCGATAGCCGATATCAGTAGATATACGATTATCATTATCTTATTTTTTTACTTTTATTTTTTTATTTTTTGTAAGCATTAACATAAATGTCAACACAAGAATTCATTTAACCCTTTCAGGTCGGGAATCCACTTTTGGATTCTGTACAGTATGTACAGTATTGACAAATTCATTTTTTGTGATGCTGCTATATCTATATTTGAGGTCTTTTCAGAAAACCTAGGTTAGGCCTAAATATGCATGGGAGAAAATTTGTTACTTGCAAAACGGAAGTCCAAGAAGCAGCAACACTTTCCCCTCCATCAAATGCATATTTTTTTAATTCAAGTGCAAACATTGCAGCAGCATTTTGTTAACCTCATAGGATACATTATTTTGGCATAATTGAGATTTCTGTCTGCAGGTGTTTTCCTGGGGCTGAAATGTGTTCTTTCTTATTATACATCACAAACAAATGTCATACATTTATCCTATGAGCTAACGATTTTGATCCTTTTGCTGTATGAAGTGCACGCACAAGGCTTCCATTTTGTTTTGTTTTTTCTCCAGTATTTATAACTGCATGAGTTGAGAGAGAGTCAGAGACACACAGCTATACATCTACTTACGACCACAATCTACTGAATTTTCAATGAAAGTGATTGTTGTACCGTTTTTGTGCATTTATAAGATATACAAATCATCGGCTGCTCTTATTCCAATTGTTTATTCTTTGCAACAATACCGGTTATTAATAACATTATGAATATCAAACCCGATAATCACTAAGCACCACGTTGTTCATCCTGATCAACAGACTGGTGACGGCGCCACCAAAAGGAACATTGTGAAAATGGAGGATGCTGAGGACCTTCTGTCGCTTTGTCACACAGTACCTTTGGAGGTGGTCCACCTAGGTATGTGTCACACAGTCCCTTTAGAGGTGGTCCACCTAGGTATGTGTCACACAGTCCCTTTAGAGGTGGTCCACCTAGGTAGGCAGAGGTTGTGCGTACCGCACCATGAGCGCGTCGCGATGCAGTCTGTTTTAACACGAACTGCATCGGGACACTCTCGTGGTAACACGGATTTAGATACTTTACTGCCTTTTTTTTGCAATATACTGGCCTCCTCTAGTCCTAACCCTAACCATAACCTCCAGCACGTCACCATGCTGACACAGGCTTTAAAACAAGGCAGCCAACCGGACACGCTGAATGAGGATTTCTGGGTTTTCGTCTCATCAATGCAAATGTGTCAGTCTGCTCCCAGACAACATGTCTAGTCGAGTCTTGCTCAAGGACACTTGGACACTAACTCTGGAGGAACCAACAGGGATCGAACCAGGAACCTTTTGTGCTGGTTCCTGTCCAGACACCAGAACCCTGAGCCACCGTTGTAAAGAAGACCAAAACCAAAACAAAGAATAGGCGAAGTGGGTTGACATGGTGCTGATGGATGTGTTTTGAGTAACATGTCTACTGTCAACAACCTGACTCTGCAAAAAACTCCCCCTCCCCCCACGCACTAGCACTGCCTTGTCCTCAGCCTGGCGAATGCTTTGAAAACATTATTTGTTGACAACAATAACATTCTAGACCGTCTGCAGGACGAAGCATGTGTCTGTCTGCAGGGAAGCAGGTGCAGCATCAAAGTAGAATCAACATAGAAGTGAAAAAGGCAAAAATATAGCCTATATGTATATATTTTTGTATATTTTGGGCTGAAAAGTCTGTCTATAGACCTGCGCAGTGATGTCAAGTGTTTTACCCATTCATTTTTCTCATAGACTTTTTGAAAATATTTTATATAAAGACGATTACAACGTGAACAAAGCCAACTCGGATGGTGACAAATCACGACGACACACACAGTCTTTTGGTACGATCAAATAGATGAAAAACGAAACAAAAAGTGTTGTATCCTGCCGTTTTCTACTTCTTGCTAATTAGATATTATATGATGATATTGTGTGTGTCATCATGATTTGTCACGACCCGAGGTCACTGCGCAGGTCTATTAAAGTGGCGGCCGGGGGTCAGGAGGTAGAGCAGGTCGTCCAATGGTCAGTGGTTCGGCGGTTCAGATCCCAGCTCTTTGTGTCTACATGTCAAAGTGTCCTTGGGCAAGACACTGACCCCCACCTTCCCTCTGATGAGTGGCTCAGTGTATTGTAATGTAACGTAGCGGGAAGTGGTCAATGGAATCCACTGTTCTCTGATTCACCTCCCAGTGAAAGAAGTAATGAATGAATGGACCATTGTCAAGTGCTTTGAGTAAACATGCAGTGCATAGAAGAGCCTTATAAGTGGATCATTATGTGATTATACGTTTTTTTGTGCTTTCTTTTTTTTTAAGGTGGAAAAGGCTACGATCCAGAGAAGGCAGATCACTCTGACTTTGAGGCGTGGCTCAGATGTTACTACGTTGACGGGATGAAGTCTATCAGAGACCACAATGGAAGAACCATGTGGTTCACTGTGAGTTACTAGATGGAACCATGTGGTTCACTGTGCAGCAGAGTTACTAGATGGAACCATGTGGTTCACTGTGAGTTACTAGATGGAACCAGCGTCTTAGCACTGACATAATAAACATATACAGTATATAATAATCATGATGGTTTATGACCAATGACACCACTGGAGAAGTGGAGATGTCCCAGGTTATATAATGCAAAAAAAGGTCCCACACACTCAAGGCATCATTCTGGCAAGTGCTTGACAGTGTGCAAGACCTTTTTTTGCTGTTTGCATCATGAATTTTGCTACCTGCACCTGTCACCAGCCTTTTGAGGTGTGCATTGGCCTTTTCTTTAAAATGACAGGTTACATAAAATATTATTACATGAGACTATATACAGTATGTCATGAAATTACTGCCAACTATTCTTTACTTAGCATTTATTTTATTTTATTTGTTACACTAGTGTTATTCTGTTCCCCTATTCTATTAGGTGGACGTTAAATGAATTTAGATTTTGTTTTATGTTGCTCAATTTACATTAATCATCGTCTCAATTCCAGGGTGATCCTGGGCCTATGGCACCTAAGGGTAAGGATTACTGTAGTTCTTATTAATACATTAATAAATAGGTCATCTTGTTCTTACATAACACGACTGAACAAATGTCTGGTTTTGTCTCACAGAATCAAAATCATCCAAGGCAAAAAAGAGAACAAAGAAAGATGACCACGATTACGAAGACAAGAAAAAGGTATTAAATAAAATCCTATACAGCAAAACATGTCCTTCATGTCGAGGCTCATTATTTATTCTGCATTTGAGCCACAGACCAACATTTGACGACATTTCGCTTCTTAGACCCTAAATAATGACACTAACTAAAGAACTAAAGAATGTTTTGTTCGTTATCATTGGATAAAATTTTATAAAGTCCATAACTCCATTCTGTGTTGATGTTTGTACCATTAGGAGAGATAACAGGAATAACACTGATCAAAAATAACAGTTACTATGTAGACATTAGTAATGCAGGTGTTTAACAGTAATCTACCTTAAAGGAGAATTCCAGACCAGCAGGTTTTTTTTTATCTTTATTTGCACTTATTATTATTTATTTAATTATTTATTTATTTATTTTTCTATATAATAAAAAAAGTGGTCCAGGGCTAAGGGGTGTTGTTCAAGTTCACCTATACCTATATCACTCCATGTGATGTATAGGTGAACTTGAACAACACCCCTTAGTGAGTGTTTTCACAAAATAACACCTGGACCACATTTTTCTAAAAATAAATAAATAATAATAATAATAACTGCAAATAAAGATTACAAAAAATGGTGTGGAATTCTCCTTTAAGAGTATAAAATGAAACCAAATGGACCCATAGGGGTCCACATTTTAAACACACTACTACAATACAAGTTTAGTTTTTTGTTTCTTTAGGTCAAATGAAACCAAATGGACCTGGTAGGGGTCCACGTTTCAAACACACTACTACAATAGTTTTTTGTTTATTTAGGTGTTCAGAACGAAACCAAACAGACCCGTCCATTTCGGTTTCATTTTACCCATCTCAAGAGTTAAATTTATTTAGCTAACAACTCGCCCCCACATTTAATCTGGGGACCACCTGGAACAACAAAACTCCTTATGACAGCATAAGGAGCAGGTGCCTACAGTGCCTACATTGTTGTTGGCACTGCCGGTGGGGACCAGCAAGCCCCGTCCCTTACCGCACTGCGAGCATTCAACAACATTAATCTGCTTGTTTTGGTCAATATTTACTAAAGCCACTAGCCTCATCTAACCCTCACCCTCAACATAACCACCAGCATGTCACGGTGTGGACTGTGGACACAGGACTTAAAACACACCGCTTTGACCGTTATTAAGCAATATTTCCCAGGATGCTGCTTAATAAGCATCGAGTTCCTCGACCTTGTCTGGGAGTAGACTGACACAGATTGCATTGAAAGGACGAAAACCTTGAAATCCTGGATCAGGGTGGACGTGCTGGAGGTTATGTTTAGGATTAGGGTTAGAAGAGGTGAGTAACTGAGTATATTGACCAAAATGACTGAAATAAAGCAGCCGAATGTGCGTGAAAACGGGCTGCATCGCGATGTGCTCGTGGTGCAGTCGAGGGGCGGGGCTGAGGACACATCAATGGCAGCCAACATGCCTGGTGGAGGAACTCTGCTTAATAAGCAGCCTACTGGGAATACTCACTTGATTTTTGGTAGAGTCTGCTGGGTGGTGTGAAATAAATACCACTGCCAATTCCATCCAGTCAGTCATAATGACTCCAGCACACAATACAATAGTTTTTTTTTTGTTTCTTTTTTCTAGGTGGTCAACAAAAGAAATTCCAAGCGCACAAAGCAAACGGAAAAGCAAGTTAAACAGGAACCCGCAGCACCGAAGCAGCTAAAGAAAGACACGGACTCAAAGAGACGGAAGTCTGGACGTAATAATAAGGAGCAGATATTATTAGTCAACACAGAGGGAGATGAAACCAGGCTGGACGCACGTAGGAGCAGCAGCACATCACAGACACAGAGTGAGTAATGTGGGAGGTGGTGACTGGTGACGCATGGCATGACTTGGGGAATTATTTTATCCACTTTATCCATTTTATTTTAACCCACAGTGGGCAGGTACGCGTTTTGGTGTATATATACAGTATATATATAATATTTCTGAAAATAAGAGCGAACAAGTCAAGACACTAGTGAGGGCTGAACAGGGTTGTTTCACTGGGGAATGTAAATAATTCTGCAACTACCGTTCAGTCTCAAAAGCGCACACTTTGCGTTCCAGGAATGTCTGATCTCTACAAGCCATACCTTGTTGTAAAGGTGACTAATTAATGATTAAAATTATATAAAGATAAAATACAAATTGCTGTTATTAAGGTAGAGAAAATCGTTCCCAAGTTTAGGCTTCCGATCGTAGGTAGGCAGGTTTATTTCAGCTATTTTTCAGTAGCTACAGTATAACATAGAAATGTAATTTGTCATTTTGTTTTCTTGTCCAGTTCCACAGAGGCGCAGTGGCAGACTGAGCAGACAGAGAACACAGTGATCACTTTAACATGGAGCAGAACTACTGGATGAACGGGACCGGTTTTATGTTGTTTTTATACAAAGATATAGAGTACATTGTTTTAGAAAACAGAACATAATCTAGTGTATACGAAACTGTTACCATTAAAATAATGTGTTTGTTAAAAGGTCTCCAACATTCATTGAAAATCAATCTTAGCCCACAGTGGTTTTCAACCATTTTGATGCCAGGGCCCACTACGGACCACAATTTGATGACAATTTAGCCCCACAGACTCCAAAACTAAAGAATTATTTTTTCTTTTGTCCACAATATGGACTTGGGAAACCAAACAGTCAAACATACAGATCAAAATGACCATTAACCTTCCACATTCTCTAGTTTAGATTTGGGCTAATTCAGATAATTAATACAATTTAGGCATTTAGCAGACACTCTTGATCCAGAGCGACTTACAATGGTGAAAAGTTTACAATTTAATCGGGATTTACAATACATTTTACAATATACAATGAAGCGCTAAAAAAACATTGTAATACATTAGGCAACCTATATAATATTTTAATACCTATATACTATTTTAACGGACCCTTGCGGGTCCATTTGGTTTCATGGTTACATTTGATAACCAACTTAGCTGGGGACCACCTGGAACCATCTCAAGGACCACTGGTGGTTCCCGGACCACCGGTTGAAAACCACTGCTATAACACACTCAGTAGCCTACACAACCACTCAGTTTATTATTTTACATATTCTCTCAGGGTGCTATTCCAACTGCAAGAAATGTCCATATTTGGACATTGGCCTCACCACTTCCTCAGTCTTGGTTGGAGGGGTGGAGGGAGGGGGTCATTCAACCACAAGGACAGGATGTGGGGACTGGGGTGGTCCATGCATAACAATGACTTTAAAGGGTGGAGGCGAACTTAAAGGCCAAAGGACTATTCAAAATGTTTTTTGGACTTGCATCACTTCTAGAAGGGAAAAGACTCGCACACCAAAACTTACTGGTTCAAGAGTGTTTATTTGAAGAGTCAGAGGCAACGTTCCGGCCTCAAGGCCTTCTGCAGGCATGTAAGGCCAAAACGTTGCTCCTGACTCTTTAAATAAATGCTCTTGAACCAATTAGTGGTGTTGTGTGTGTCTCCTCTAACTTGACAGATTGCGCTAGTATTGAGTTCACAAGTAAGCAGCTCTGCTGCCCCCAGATGGCGGAGTTAGGTAAGGTCAACTCAACTTCTAAAAGTCTGCTGCTCTGCCCAGACCAACACAACCCTGGTGCTGGTTCATACACAGAAAAACAGATTTCTCAATGAAAACAGTCAGGGAGAGTGTAAAATGGACTGGGGAACCTAAAAAAAAAAAATCTTGAAAATTTTCAAATTCGAATTCATAATGGAGATCCTTTAAAGGGGAATCCCACCCATCTCCCCCCCCATTCTATGTTTCCTAAAAATATCATCAAGTTGTGTTTCACCATGTTAAAGATTTTTCTTTTAAGACCTATTAGATTTTTTTCTGAGAGCGTACAAATGGAACTAAATGGACCTGTTAGGGTCCATTTGGTATTGTCTGCAATAAAATCTTGTAAAGCAATTCAAAATAATATTTCAATTCAACGTTACAAGTATCAAACATTAACTTCTGTCGGATACAAAATACTTCAACTTGCCATGAATGATGAGTCTGAAAAATAAATCCTGAAGTCTTCAAGTTTTCTGGAAAAACTTCATATTTATTAAACAATTACAAAAACGTGATCGAACCACAAAAGGGGTTCCTGTACTAAACCACATGGGTGATGGTTCACTGAGATTTAGGAACAGACTTACTCAAATACCTACAAATACTTCATTTTAAATCATATTCCATCATACTAATTCTTTTAATGTGATTCTAAACAAATAGCATGTCAAAATGGAAGTTTTTCAATACACTTAAAAGACATTTTTAGAATCATAGTCTTAATGTGATTCTAACAAAGCATTTTGTCAGGATTGTAAAAGAATCATTCAGTTTACATGCAGAGCAGCAGAGAGACGATCTGGAAGGGTTTGAAGATCAACCTGATTCCATCGCTGGTCATTTCTGCTGGACGAGAGACTTCCACACGCTCCAGGAGATCACAGCTAGGAGGGAATCAAACACAGTCACTATCAGATGATAAAACATGGGGGTCCTGACATACTTTTTGTCTAGGGTCCCCAGGTGACCGTGATGAGACCATTTATTGAAGTCTATCAAGACAGAAAGAAATGAAGAATTTACTGCATCTTAATTAAGGACGGGAATCCATATTTGGATCCTGTACAGTATGTACAGTAGTCAAATATTCAATTTGTTTTTATGCTGATATATAAATATTTAAAGTTTTTCAAAAACCTTAGGTCAGGCCTAAATGGGTTAAATAAACATTCTTAAAGGGGAACTCCACCCATTTTAAACATTTTAATATGTCATTAATATACATTAGAGATGTTGTGTGGACATGATAAAAAAAAGTTCCCCCAATTCTGTATTTCCTAAAAAAAATGGAGGTCTGAAAAAATCATCAACATGGTGAAATACATCTGAGGACATCATCAAGATGTTTTTAACTATGTTAAGGATTTTTCTTTCAGACCCCTTTTGGGGTTCCATTTGTATCCTCTCAGGAAAATTTTGAAAATGGGTGGAATTCCCCTTTGAAGGTGCAATGAAACGGAAATGGATGGCATTTTACTTTGATGATTCAAATATGTGATAATAACAGGTAATTCTACTGGCATTTATTGATGTGACAGACGACACGTCAACATGCAGAAGGTGATGATGTGATACTTGTGTATTTTTATTTAAAAATACAAAAAAGTAAATGTTCCGTTTTTTGGCATGCATTGTTGGGTATGGCCATATTATAATGACCACAGATGTGGTCTAAAAAGTGTGAAATGTGTATTTTTTTAATACTAGCTCATCTACAATGCCTTTCACTGTAGATGTGGATTATTGTGCAGGTCCCCTCCTGAAATGGTTAAGGTAAAAAGTGTAAATACTCACTGCCAGGCCTCTCTGACTGGCAGGGATGTGCAGAGAAATGTAGAGACACTACTGCCATGAGATTCATACAGACGAAGGACCAGGGAATCCTTACGATCCTCTGCCTGTTGGGAGGAAGAAAATATCCTATTTAAGATTGGTCCAACGTGCAACGTATGACGTCAGTAATCAATGCACGCACTGCACACAGAGCGAAGTGGAAACCGAGCTACACTTCCTAACCATCTGTCCTTTGTACCGAGACATTAGAGACACATACTTCCCATGGATTACAACCATCCACAGAGACTTGGAGAACATGACCAACAACGAAAAACTCCCATATCTGCTGGGTGAAGTACAACAATGTGCAAACACAGCAGCAAGATCCATGATGTGCTGCGATAAAAGAAGGATATCAAATGGAACACAACCACCCTAAAGAATAAACATTGTATTGTACTCTTACACCGCACATCGATTGATCTAAGCATATAGAAATTTGTTTTCAAGACTACGACCTCCATATTCTTAACTTTTGTATTGATACATTGTTGTACTGCTGTATTACGCTTCTCTGTTACTTTACATTGTGTTTTCTTGTTATGTTCTTGCTTTGGTAATGTAAACGTATGTTTTCTCATGCCAATAAAGCCTTTTCATTTGATCTGAATTGAAGAATTGAATGGCTCTGTGCTCGATATACAGTATAATCCTCGCAGCCGTCCAACCCTCTCCTCCGACGGCAGAACGCAGTTCTGGTGTCTTGGACGTGGACGAGAGCTACGCTGTAGTAACCTGACTCCGCCATCTGAGGGCAGCAGTGCGTTCCTTCTACTGCTCCCATCTGGAAGCACGGGGGCAGACCCAATGCTCTCCGATCAAAATCTGATCGGAGCTATATGCCTCCGTACGCGGCTGCCAGAGGCGGGATCAACGTGAGACTGATGACATATTGAAGCTGTGCCACTGCTCTAATGTAAACAACAACCTAACAACACTACAATTCCAAATTATTTTGGATATATCATATTTTTGTTCTGCTGTTGTCCCACATAGTGTCTGTTTGAGAGTTCCCAGATCAAGGTAGGAGGAGGGAACTTGTGAACTACTACTACCGCAATCTGGCCAGAGTCAGGTTAACGCAGTAGAGGTCTTGGTGCTTTACTACATGATCCACAGACTTTACTGGCTGGCCACTCATGCTTCTAATGTATTGCTACAGGGACAACACTCCAGCACTCACTCCCCATACAAGCCTTGACATACATGCCGCCGCCACCGTGGCACAGCATGAGGCGTTAATACTCCCGCACCTCGTTCATATTGATACTCCTTCTCTGATAAGGGCTGGGCTTTTGTGGCAGGACCAACCAGCGCTGTTTTAACTGGTGACGTTACTGTCTGTCAGACTCAGACAGCGCATCGCGTGTCGGGTGTTGTCAGTGAACTGAAATGTTTATATTATTTTGGCAGGTCACCCCAGTGTGTGTATAACAATGCTACAGCCAGGGAGCCGCTAGGCGTGGGTTCTAGAGCCGCATGCGGCTCCTGAGCCGCGGGTTGCCAACCCCCGGCCTAAAGAATGGTGTTGAAACACCAACACCAGGAATAACCTCCCTATCAGTGTGTGTAGAGCTGCTGATTGGCTGCTGGGTCATGTAATGGAGCATCTTCTTACCCGTTTAATAGTCTCCAGGACGACGGCGGTGCTGCTGACAGAGAAGGCACTCCATGCTGAGGTGTGTGTGAGGCTCTGGCTCAGCCTCAGAGGATGGTTGAGGTTATACGCACTCTGGATGACTGACGCATCCTGGAATGTACCTGTCAGTGACACACACACACACACACACACACACACACACACACACACACACACACACACACACACACACACACACACACACACACACACACACACACACACACACACACACACACACACACACACACACACACACACACGCACACACACGCACACACACGCACACACAGTCAACTCTCATCCCGCCATGCTGGTTTCAAACAATGCTCTGATTCAGTCAAATCAGAGTAAGTTATGAAGATCTGGGAACTGTATTGTTACTAATGTTCATCAATGTGATTCTAATGGTGTCTCATGACATGAATTAAAATGCTGAAATTCAACTCCTGTGGGAAACCTCACAAAAAACAGGTCAAAGTCAGGGTACTAGTCACAACCTATAGAAGGCAAAACATGCAGAATTTCATCATGCTTTATGCATTCCAAGCATTAGCATGTTTTTCTCAGAAAACAACTCCTTTGGCTAAAAACAGACATACATGTCATCAAATGTGTTTAGTCAGCAACCAATAAGTATGTGTGTTTTTTTAATAATTAAAAAAAAACATTGGAAACATTGGACATTGGAATGGATTTTTTTTTATTAAAAAATAATCTACAGTATATAAAGACGGACAAAGACAACTTGGGTCGTGATAAATCATTACAACAAAGTAGACAATGTTTTGGACCGACCAAATAATGCATTCTACTGATTTTTTAGGCTCAAAATATTGTGTGTGTTGTCATGATTTGTCACAACCTGAGTTGTATTTGTCCGTCATAAGCTTTTGGAGTAGTCTATGAAAAATGAACAGGGAAATCTCTCCTCTCTCACTACAGAGCTCTATATCCATGTGAAACCCACCTGCATGGGGCATGACAGCGTAGGTGAAGTGATGTACACCCATGTCTGCATTGGCATCAGGGGCTTTAGGAGATCTGAGTCTGAGAGAGGGAGAAAGATAGAACGATAGAGAGAAATGCAGCCACTTACACACACTACACTTGTTCTGGTTGAACAAATGTTACGGCCATGGCCGTTTCTGTTATGATAGGAATTACAGTATGTATAGTGAAGTTATTCTGATTACACATTTGTATTCCTATACAGTTATATTCCTTAATAGTTATATATCTTTATGATTAGTATCAAGAGATTGTTTTGTGATGCTATGTAATGAATTTACTTTCATGCAGTTGGTGAATTTGAAGAGAGTTTGGGTGTGGGCTGGTTGCCACCCTGAGTTCCTTGTGGGCGTGTCTTCTGACGTGGGGATCTGATCAACCCCCACGGATTGGATAATTGGACTATTGCCATGATGATGCTGGCCTGACAGCTGCAGGCCATCACCTACAAAAGCCAGTCTGCTCCAAACAGCCGATGGGGAAACTGCTTTGCCGCTCTTTCCCCCAACCGCGCTACACCGACCATTTTGCTTTATTTTAGTTTGAGTTAACTCCCTTAGGAAAGGAGTTTAGTTGTAGTTTGTTTTATGTTGTTTGTTAGTCTGGTATTCCCCTTATTGTATTGTCTTTCTGTCAACTTAAAGTCAATCATGTAAATAATACCGCAATTAACTTATGTATATATTTATTATGTAAATTAAAATACGTTTATGTTGCAAAGTGGTTGTCCTCCATTCAAAATGCTGTAGGTCTTGATGCCCTTAGCCTTAACGACCGTAACATGGGGGCTCGTCCAAACAATCAGAATGTTAACTGGGCTAATTTGGTGCGTTTTTTGTTTGGTTGGTTAGCATGGGTTGGGGGGGGACTAGTGGTGAGTATATTGCTCAATTTTGTTTGACTGGCAGATTGGTGGTGGGTTAGTGTTCATGTGGCTGTGACTGGCTTGGGTGTGGTCACCTGTGGCAATTGGAGACAAGGAAAAAGTGTGAGGGGAGTGATTGGCTGTTTCTGAAACATTGGGTTCTCTCTGTTGGTGGGTGCTGGAAAGCCAGGTAGTTTGCTGTTTTGTCGCGACAGTTCCGGGGTGGTGGTTCTCTGGTGCGTCATTTAGGTGATGGGCAGTGGGTATGTCCGGGGATTTGGATGAGGGGGTGAAGTGGAGACAGAACTGTCCTTATTCGGGCCTTCGGGGGCTCTGGGGGTGCGGACCTCCAGGGCTTGGGTACCAAACTGCTTGGGCAAATGGCTTATTTGGCTGGCGGGGTGACCTTGCGGTCTAGGAATGCCCTCCATCTCGGGGAGGTGGAACTCTAAGTTGAGTGTTAATTCGGGTTGATTCCGAAATCCCCTCAGTCTGTACAATTGACGCCAACGAGGCCTCCTGCTGCTCCTGGGTATGGTTTCCGGTATGCCTGGGTCGCTGTTCGACAGTAGGAAGCTTATGATCCTGGTGCCGCACCGCCACACAGAAGGTGAGCTTGATTTTTATTTGAGTATTTCCTAACATATTGCTACCACAGTTAATTGGTCAATCTGCGTGGAGCCTGTTTGTGGTAGATTAGTGGGCGGAGCCCAATGTGTTTGTGCCAGTCTTCCTCTCTTTGGAGAGCTGGGATGGTGACATGGCTTAAGCCTACCATTCCTTGTGTGTGAGATTTCTCACTAGAGTTTGATTCTGCCAATTAAATCTGTCAGTCAAATACCACTTAATGATAGTATGAGCAATGTACTTACCTTTTTGAACGGCTCTGAGAGCGAGAAATGTATGTACTTTTGAACAGCTCTTTGAGAGCATAGTACTATGTTTAGAAAAAGCCTTTTGGTTTGATTTTGGTAGCTATTTGTGTCTGGGAATAATACTACAAGTCGAGTCTGTTAGTTGTTCCTTAAGTAATCGGCATTACAAATAAGTGCCAATGGGAAACCACCATGGGTGGGGGTACTGAACGGTAGTGTTTGGCCTGTTACAATGGACATTGGAGGGAAGGACTACATGCTTGTGATTCATTCTGTTAGAGTCTGGCTACCAAAGTGTGTTTTGAGTGTTTTAATTGGGTCGTTAACACACAGTCAATTTTGCTCATTAGAGGTGTCCATGCGATGAGCATTCAGAGATCCATTGTGTTTAGGTTGATTCGATGTGTTCTACTCTGTGTGACCTTTTTGGTTTTTGGTCAATGTAGTTCACTTCTGTCATTTGCGTTGGGGAGGGCAGATGACAGTGGATATGGGACAGGTGTCCCTCAGTGGTCATGTATCTGACCGTTCCCTCCCATTCAGTTGTCATGTATCTGACTATTCAGTGATTGTGTATTCAATCGTTACGTTTGGAACATTCCCTATTTTTGTGGATATTTATTTAATGTGCTCAGGTCCCACTTTTCAGGATTTCATGCCTGCCGCTGTAGGTTTGTCGGTGGCATATTTGGTTTTTGTAGTATCTGCTTGCGAAGTTTGATATTTCACCTGTAGTCTTTGCGACAGTTGGATGCATACATCCTTGTAAATGTCATGATTTGTTAAACTATATAATCGAAAAGCGTTTTGTGTTCTGTTGGTTAAGGAGAAAAAGATCCTGACCCTGCTACAATTCAGACATGTTTTGCCACTACTTTGATGTGAAGGGTACTTGCAATGTTGCGCCCTTAGGTCATGTGGGTCACCTGAGCATATTATTTGCTAATAAGTATAATGAAAAAGTAGGGTGTTCTATGTGAATATGCTTATACTAGTTGGGCCACCTCTTTGTTCCCCCAAGAGTGGTGGTCCATGTTAAAAGGTTCCTTAGGGTTAGTTCGGTGGGATTCCAAAGAGATTTGACAATTGGCTTGTATACCCGTCTGTGTGAGACATTCGGTAACTATGTACAAGCAGTCATTGTGTAATCTTTGCTGCTTCCCAAGATAATTTTTGGTCTGGGTTCAGACACCATTTGTGCATTGGGACTATAGGCATTTGGATATAAGGTCTGAGCATATTCACATTTAACCTTTGTGTTTGAGAGGCTGCAGCGTCTAGCCTCGTGTGGGACTTGTGTGTGAAAGTGTGACTTCGGTAAGAGCAATAGGGGTATTGTATGTGTGCGCGCTTATTTTTTTCGGTTGTGAAAACCTGTGTATTATCCCTTTAGTTATGCTCTTGTGATTAGGTCTCTCCTGTCATTTGTGCTTTGGGAAGGTGCTGTGGGACAGCTCCCATGACAGAAGAACCTTTGTGTTCCCATGTGGTAGTCCACTAACAAAATCATGTATTTGATTAGGTAGTCCCTTTGTTCCCCTCTCTTTTTGAGATTAGGCTGTCCCTGGTAGGCTGGAGGCCTGCTTTTGTTTCTGTGTGTAGAATGAAAATGTAGATGTCTCATGTGTCTCTGGTGGTCCTTGACCTCATGTACTACTAGTTACATTTTACATTCTTGGTTTTGCTCAACTTTATACTAAGGAAACTCTGAGCTTTAGGAGTCTGGAAGCTCCCTTAAAATGTGTGTCGTTAATTTGGGGTCTGGGAACTCTCTTGAACCGTGCTAATTTTATTTATTTGATCGGCCATCCCTAATTGTGTTAGGTTTTGAGTATGCTTGGTGCCCAGTTATGTAGGGATGTCACACTACTGTGCGTCTTGGTGTTTAATGTATTTTGTAATGCTTAAGTGTTTAACTTTGATTCCTCTCTTGATTTTTGTTCTGTATAGCTCCTGGATGGGGTATGCTCTTGAGAAGGGGATGCTTATGGCCTGGAGATGGTGCCGTTTGCTCCGTTTTTCTTTTCCCTTTGTCCATTTAATTCAGGTATCACCTTGTTTAGGTTATTGGTTGGACATGTGAATTAGTGTTTTTCTGAATGATGTTATATTAACTTCGGTTCTGCCATTAGAAGAGTATCTTATAACGCCAAGTTATGATAATAACTTCCATGTTGATGTCGCCTGTGCTTGTGCGTGTTAAACTAACTGTTCTTACTGATCGAGCATATACACAAGGTTCCGTATTGAAATGTCAGGAGTTAATCATCCCTTAGTTTGTCCTGGGTCACAAACTGCCCTGGTTTTGTATCTCTACCCTCTTAATTTGCTTCCAAGGTTCCAGTTGCTGGGGTGTGGAGGGATTGAGGCAGGGTGTTACAGGCCCTATGGACACCTTTGGATTTTGTTTGTTAAGTAACACTAGTTTAGTTTTGGTATTAGGTGGTTGAGAATCTTGTTGAGTCCTGTACAGTGGTTCTCTACAGAGTTCCTGTTCTGGCAGCGCGAGACTACAGCCAGTCCGTCCAGCTCAAGGTGGGCGCCAGTGAAGCCGGAGTGGAGCTACGAGGAGATCCAGTATCAACTAGTAGGGTTTATTGACCATCTCATTTGTCATGTCTCAAAGGTAATATTTAAATTGGGCACGGTAATGGTGACGATAATTCTCAAGTGGAGGCTTTTGCCTTGTTTCTAAAGTGTAATTTCAGTTCTGCTTCTGCCACTTATTGTGGTATACTAATCCTTGTCTTTTGTGTTTCCAACAGATGTAAAAGTTTGAGCAAAATGCTTATGAGGTGGTCATCACCGGGACAGGACTATATATTAGGGAGTTTAAGCACGGACCGCTACGTCATTGTGCTACGGTAACCAGAAATGGATCAGTGCTCGATGTATAAACCTGCCTGCCGTCGCAGCCGTTCCTACAACGGCAGAAGGTGCGCTCTCACGTTGTGTCTACAACGCCAGTACCGCACGAGTAGGAGCTGCTCTGTATACTCTGGATGCGTTGTGTGAATGTATCAACTCTGCTCTGCCAATCACACTAGCCTAGTAGCCTAAACAAATTCACTAAAATGGTCCACAAACTGCCCAAAAGTAAGATCTCACAATGTTCTCAGACCAATGATCTGTCTAATGCAATACTAGCAAGTGTAGGTTTTTTTTTCTGTCTACATCAGTTTTGCATTGAGTCCCCCCCGCGCCCCTACTAACTATTAAAATCGTGGATGTTGTCATCGGTAGATAAGTTTTCTACTGCCCTGAGATGTGAATGACAATGACATCAGTGTGAATACACCAGTCATGACACCGCTCTCCTTTCTTTCCTTTCTGATGAGACCGATCCGACACAGCCACGGGTAACACGCTGTTTTGATTGCCAAAACATGCCGTCCATCGGCTCGTTTAATTATTTGTTTGCCAAGATTAGACTACGTCTCTCTATTAGTCTTAAGTGCCTGCTGCTGCTGGTCAGGTGGACGGGTAACCATAAAACTAACCAGCCAGTGCGCACAGACGGAGTTGCGTAAACTCCGTTCACTTCCTAGAGCTAGTCTAATGGCGGATCGCCTACATAAACTTCTATTGAGAATGGGACACCTTCAGTGAAAACAATGCATTTCCAACTGCAGTAACAGCGCGTTTCACAGCGAGTTTCTGACCCCTCAATGTCGCAGAACTACTAGATGGGGGAAAGTTAAATAAATAAATAAATAAATGGTTCGGGATCATTAATATTCGTTCGCGTGGCGACCTTAGCGACCGAGTGGTTCGAATCCCGAGCTTTATACAGCTTTAGTGTGTATATGCAGTGTGTGTTGTTTGGCAAGCAATAACAACATTGATACCATTTGACATGCTGTTATTAAACATATACTGTTTTAGGATAACACAAATAGCTTCAGCAGCTCTTTTCAATACTGCCCATGCCCAAGCCCAAGTGACAGCATGTTAGCTAACGAGCAATGGTTGTCTGTGTTTACTGTTTATGTTTGACACGTGCTGTAGGCTGAATAGACGCCTCATCGGTGTCACCATGGGAACCAAAACGAGGTGGGGACCCGTCGCCGACGGGTACTGTGCTTAATGATTTTGGCTGCTACGGCGATTGCGTCATAGCCGACGTAGTTCCTGTACGGGTTGCCGTAGTGAAAACTGGGGAACTTAAAGTCCCTATTGCCTCTGGATGGAAACTTGTCTTGGATGAGGTCCTGTCCCTGGTGCAGTAGGTCCATACTGGGGAGAACTTCTTGGGGGAGAAGTTCTCTTTAGGATGGGGGGTGTTACGGCCATGGCCGTTTTTGTTATGATAGGCATTACAGTATGTATAGTGAAGTTATTCTGATTACACATTTGTATTCCTATACAGTTATATTCTTTAATAGTTATATATCTTTATGATTAGTATCAAGAGATTGTTTTGTGATGCTATGTAATGAATTTACTTTCATGCAGTTGGTGAATTTGAAGACAGTTTGGGTGTGGGCTGGTTGCCACCCTGAGTTCCTTGTGGGCGTGTCTTCTGACGTGGGGATCTGATCAACCCCCACGGATTGGATAATTGGACTATTGCCATGATGATGCTGGCCTGACAGCTGCAGGCCATCACCTACAAAAGCCAGTCTGCTCCAAACAGCCGAGGGGGAAACTGCTTTGCGGCTCTTTCCCCCAACCGCGCTACACCAACCCTTTTGCTTTATTTTAGTTTGAGTTAACTCCCTTAGGAAAGGAGTTTAGTTGTAGTTTGTTTCATGTTGTTTGTTAGTTTAGTATTCCCTTTATTGTATTGTCTTTCTGTCAACTTAAAGTCAATCATGTAAATAATACCAAAATTAACTTATGCATATATTTATTATGTAAATTAAAATACGTTTATGCTGCAAAGTGGTTGTCCTCCATTCAAAATGCTGTAGGTCTTGATGCCCTTAGCCTTAACGACCGTAACAACAAAACAGATTTACGGCGGGCGACACACCGTTGTTACGGATTAGTATTCTGTGTTGGTAGGTTGTCCAGCATGTAGTAGTGATGATAGTGATATTACAGTGATAAGGTCATGGTGTTCTTGGTTGTACGGTAGGTATGTAATAGTGATATAACTCACAGTGATAAGGTCATGGTGTACAGTGTGTAATAGTGATATTACTCACAGTGATAAGGTCATGGTGTACAGTGTGTAATAGTGACATTACTCATTGATAAGGTCATGGTGCACAGTGTGTAATAGTGATATTACTCACAGTGATAAGGTCATGGTGTACAGTGTGTAGTAGTAATAATAGTGATATTACTCACAGTGATAGGGTCATGGTGTTCTTGTGAACAGAGTATCCATATTTGCAGTCGTTCAGCAGAGCAACACCAAAGCCATGTTCTGAAAGGTCAGCCCACTTGTGACCCCAGACCTGAGGATGGAAAGCAAGACCACAGGTTATCACGGGTCATCAGTCAATGATGTGAAGGACCCCCAGAGACCCCCCAGGATGTCAGAGATTTGAGTTAAAAACATTTTCTTTGAGAGAATCTAAGTAAGTAAGCCTTGCCGAGCCATGATGTCATGAGGCTAGGCCGAGCCACGAGGCCCATTATAGGTCAGGAGCCTATTTCCTGTTTCTGTAGCGTGAGGCAGCTTTGATGTAGTATGTACAAGTACTGGACATGATGCTAGTTAATGTCGCAGGGACTTCCAACCCTTGATGCTAAGTGCCAAACAGGGAGGCATTGGTTTGACCCGGACAGGAATCGAACCCTAACCACAAGGCCACGAAGATGTTTCAAACATCTTCGTGGCCTTGTGGTTAGGGTTCGATGTGTTATACTCCAGCTATCAAAACAAACATTTTGATAGCTGGAGTATAACATCATTCAAACACTAAACATAATAAAGGCATAGTGCTGTACAGTACCTCAAACCTGGCCCAGTCCCAGGATGTTTGTGTGTGTGTGTGTGTGTGTGTGTGTGTGTGTGTGTGTGTGTGTGTGTGTGTGTGTGTGTGTGTGTGTGTGTGTGTGTGTGTGTGTGTGTGTGTGTGTATGTGTTTGCGTGTGTGTACCTCAAACCTGGCCCAGTCCCAGGATGTGTTCCTGTGTGTGGGTCTCTGCAGGTGTCCAAACTGGATCTCATACGTAGCGTTGGGACTGCGGACTCCAACCGGGAACTCTACCTTCAGGAACTTATGAGACTCCGCCCACTCCACCTGGAGGAAGAAAAAAAAACACAAGAATTTCCAAAACCTTTCCTGCTTTCTATATTAGTAATTCTCACACTTTGGGGAAAATGAGTGTGGCACACAGACACACACAGACAGGCATGTCTGTCTGGCTTACATTCATGAATATAATTTAATAATAATTTAAAGGGAAATTGTGTTATAATATTTGCGCTTTAACCCATTAAGACCTGAATCAGATCAGCTTATATATCAGTAATTCTCACACCGTCAACAATTGTGAAAAACGTTCAAAAATAGAAAGATGTACAAGCTCACAGTACAGCTATAAAAAGTAGCATAATAATAATAATGAATTGATGGCTATTACTAGGTCTACTATAAATTAAAAGTTTTAAAATATACTAGAAATAATGTTAAGGCGTACTTTGTGTATGATACTGATTTTATATGATACTTTTACTGTAATGTAACAGTGTAATTAGTGTTTTATTTACTGTGTAGGGGACATACAGTATGTACCTAAATCTGCGAGAAAGACATCTGTGTATAGGAATTATTTGAAAAATTAAATAAACATGATCAACATAATAATACCAGTGGAGTTCAACTTCTTCAATATTGGTTGGACATGTAAAGACAAAGAAAGAAAGAAAGAAAGAAAGAAAGAAAGAAAGAAAGAAAGAAAGAAAGAAAGAAAGAAAGAAAGAAAGAAAGAAAGAAAGAAAGAAAGAAAGAAAGTTGTTCTACAGTGTAGAGTCAGTGTGAGTCAAGTGCTGCAGAGGAGGAGGGGTGTTTGATTCAAGGACAATCTTATATAAGAAGAGATTATAGTTTGTGTATGGATGGAATGCCCAGAAGTCCATATCTAATGCATACTGTATATGCCAAGCTTGTAAATGTTTTTTTATGAGTACACCAGGCGTGTGCGAACCACACCACGTTCCTGTGCTTTACATCAATAACAACATCAGTTGTTGTTGAAGTTGCCACAGACACGCAGCATGCATAAAGCTAAAGGTCTGACTCAGAGATTTTTCTGTTTTCAATGATGAAATGCTGTTGGTTTAGTGGTGCCACAGCTGTAGTTAGTTAGTAGCAGTAGTAGTGTTTCACATCATTTTAAATAAAGGCACTTTAATTTGAAATATCTTGGGTTGTTTTGCATGGCATCGTGTTTGGGGGGGCAGACTGGCCATTTAGGGGGGCATTGCCCCCCCATACCCATGCCTAGGTCCACCGCTGATGACCATACACACCTGTGTGTTGAACCTGATGTAAGGACTCATGGCAATACACACTAGAGGCCTGCATCGGGAACGGGAGCCCGTGGCGCATGCAGGACCCAAAGCAAAATGTTGCGGCGTGGGCAGCATGAAAATGCGTGCGGGAGGGAGACGGGTGGTCAAGATAAAATAATCGACTACTAATCGACTTGATAGAGGAGTTTGTTTTCCTCATTCCTTGCGATGGATTCCCTGGCTCTTTGCTTTTCCCTGTGTGCGTCCCTGTGTGCTGCGTTAGACATGGTCACTCAGCAAACAACGTGAAACAGAACACTGGACTAGATGAGTACAAATACGATAGGATTGTCCTGGTAACCACCACCAGCACGCGTCTCCCCCTCTCTCTCTTTATACCATGTGCACTGTCTGATATACCACTATATATTACATATTAAGCATAGGGCCAACCTATAATATTTGTCCAGCTGTTTCCCATCTCTCTCTGACTGTGAGCTACTCTACTGATTGTACATTTTCTAGCTTTACTGGGACTAATCGATAAAAATGCGGGATGTTGAGGGACTAAATGGGACCTCTTTTTTTTTTTTGTTGCGGGAGGGATCGGCGGACAGCCGCTTATCGCGGCCGGTCAAAAATCAAAATAATTGTGGGAGCGGGAGGGAATGGGCAGAAATCTAGCGGGAGCGGGAGGGAATAATCACTCCCGCACAGGGCTCTAATACACACCTGTGTGTTGAACCTGATGTAAGGACTCATGGCGTCCAGCACCACCTCCTGGGTGACGCTGCTCTTCCCGCTGACCGTCAGGGTGAAGCGGACGCTGCCTCTCAGTCCTCCTGTGGACACCACTGTCACCGGCTGGGACACCTCCACCAGCCGCTTCCTGTTGGAGGGGTCAACATTAGGGCTGCAATGCTTAATCCATTAATCAGAATCAAATTGATTATTCAATTAGTTGTCAACTATTTGGTAATCGACTAATTGGTTCGTCAACTGATTTTTCTTTTAGGACCTTTTTCCTGAGAGTGTACAAATGTGAACCTACAAATGGACCCTAGCAGGTCCATTTGGTTCACATTTGTACACTCTCTTCGAGGTGACAGCTAAATAGTAGTCATAATCCGATTAATTGATGAATTGGTTAAGTAATCGGCCGATGAATCGATAATGAAAATAACCATTAGTTGCAGCCCTACTCAACATGCTGCTCAGATTAACATCTGACTGCTGCTAATGGAAATTAACTGCATACTTTCATTTATATGAATTATACACAGTATATGTGGCACAATGTTTTACCATATAGAAGGCGCAGCAACTATAGCATGGCAGTTATTGAGTTAATTACCTACCTAGTAAAATGTAGGGCAATATTTTGTGGTTAAATAAAAACCTATTTTCTGTTCATAAAGAACTAAAGACAGGAGATTGGGCTCGATGGGGCTGATCAATAAAGGTACTCGTTATCAATATAAATCAACAGCTCCATCCAATACAATCTATATAAAAGACTTGAATGATGAAGATAAAAACAAGGTAAAAGTAGCGTTAACTTCAGAGACCTGGTCTGCAGGTGGTAGTCCATCACATCCCAGGCGTCCCAGTACAACGGGACGTCATCAAACAGGACAAACTGGTTCCCATGACAACCCTCAGATATCGCCTCTCTGAAAGCAACAACAGGCAACGAGTCAATAACTGTGTGTGTGTGTGTGTGTGTGTGTGTGTGTGTGTGTGTGTGTGTGTGTGTGTGCGTGCGTGCGTGCGTGCGTGCGTGTGTGTGTGTGGGTGTAAAAATCTGTTTCTCTATTTCTGTTTCTTAACTATTTCACTATTTCATTCAAAGAGCTCCAAGATGATGACCCCCCTCATCTGAATATATCTAGGTTAGCGTCAGTGACCTTCTTAGAGGTCCTGGGAACTAAAATTTAGGTCTGTGTAAAAATTTCACAATATTATAATGTAAAATACACTAGGTGATCTACTGTACAAGCTAATATGCTTGTAAATCAGCCTTTTCAGTTCAGGCCGCACTTCTATAGAAGACAGTCTGACTATGGAATCCACTTGAGTGAAATCAATGGTGACGACTGAGAATTTACTTATCTAATCTACAGGTTGACAGACTACACAACACTTTATTCTGAGTTTAAATGTACTACAGACTTCAGAACCCTTCCCTAACGTTGTGCTGATCCTACCGGTTTTCCTTGATCAGATATAGGCTGGCCAGGCTCCCATCCTTGTTAAGGACAGCTTTTAAAATCCCATTCTCCATGAGGACGGTGCCATCTGCCTGCAATATTAGGCAGAATAGACAGAGTTTTATATTACATTTTTCTCCTGTGTTAATAATTCCTGAATAGGATGTTGTATGTAATTGGAGTGCCAGATATATTTTCTGTGGTGGTACATGGTATAAAAAAGGTTGAAAACCCTTTTAGTGAAAGCCCTCTGTCATTGGCCCATAATTAATATACTGTGTCTAGAGCACATATTGTAGCTGTAACTCAGGTCAGATGACTCAGACCTAAGGGTTTACAGACGAGGAGTAATAAGTCGTGGCTTTTAGTTCATTTTCAATGTCTGTCGCCACTGAGCGGCACGGTGGAATCGCCGCGATAGTGTGTGCGTTTTAGACCCCTCGTCTGTAAATCCCCTTACAGCTACCACCTACTGTTTCATAGCTTGTACAGTTAAGTTAAAATAGTATTTATACAATTTATTAAAGGACCACTTCTCCACTTTTCAATGTATCTTCATACAGTATAACAGGTCCTCACTAATGTGCATGATAAAATACCACTATTTTTCTACTCAGTCTGTGTCTCACAGGAGGGCTGTGGGCAGTTCAGGAACCAGTTCAGAAACATTATCGGCAATTAAAGGTAGGGTAAGTGATTTGAAATGCATTGTGTAGTACCAGCCTGGTGCACTAGGGGCGCCCAAGAGCAGCTACACTATGTGAACCTGCTGCTTGATCCTGATTGAAGGGGAATTTACCCTCCACCTGGGGAACTTTTATTAGCTCCTCTGCTAACGTGGGGGAGGGGAAACTCCATATATGGTCTGCACACCTTAATACCATACATACACATACACCATAATAGAGCATTTTAACAGTTTTTTGGGGGGGGTGATTTCTGACAAAAGTGAAATCACTTCCCCTACCTTTAAAGCCAATAGAAAGTACACGCTTTTTTATTCCTGAAAAATTGCAATGTGAAAATGTACTGCATATATAAATAAAGAGTTTGCTGAACGATGATTGCACATGGAAGACAGGTTTCTGAACTGCCCACAGCCCTCCTGTGAGACACAGATCAAGTAGGAAAAAAGGAAAAGGTACTGTATTTTATCATTATTTTTTCAGATCTGCTGAAAGAGTCCTACTTGCCACCCCCGGCACCAGGCTGGTGACACAGGGTGACAGGGCCTTTGCCGCTAGGGCTCCTTTGCTCTGGAACCAACTCCTGTTGGAAATCAGACTGACCTCCTCCTTACCTGCTTCTAAAAGGCTTTTAAAAACACATTATTACACTAAGGCTTTTACAATAACCTAGTCTCCTTTCTGTCTGACTCTTTTATTCTATGTCTGCCATTTTTGTTGTTTTGTATTTTTGTTTGTTTTACTGGTGTACTGTATGTGAAGCACTTTGTAAACTCATTTTTAAAAAGTGCTATATAAATAAAGTTATTATTATTATCATGTACTGTATATTAGTGAGGACAGGTGATGAAGTGGTCTTTTAAGAGGCAAACAACAAACTCAAAGAGTTTAAATTGTAAGGGTGAAACCCGTTTTTATAAGACCCCGCTTTAAGGACCAATGCATTACAGCAGTGGTTTTCAACTGGTTGTGAACCAGGGACCACTGCCCTGACTCACTGTCCCGGCTAGGGTGGGGATATGGGATAGGGTTAGTGCTTTGGTATCACTTCCTATGCACTGCAGCCCATTGTTTCTACCGTACTTTCCGCCTTATAAGCCGCGACTTTTTTCCCGTGCTTTGGACCCTGCGGCTTATTCAGCGGTGCGGCCAATGTATGGATGTTTACGGCTAACAAACACTATAGGGCGTTCTAAGTCTAAATGCACGGTATGCACCCCAACTTTAAGCCGGCCCGAGCAGGAAATGTAGAGGGACAGGGCACAGGCAGTTCGCTAAGACAGACACTACTAAATGCATCATGGAAAGCAAACGAAGAAGTGCATATAACGCAGCTAAAGTCAGTCGAGCTGGTTGAAAAATAAGGAAATCGATTTGCTGTACGTAGCCTTGGGATCAATGAATCAATGGTTAGACGACGGACCAACACGAGGAACGCCAGCGCGGCGGAGACACCAGCTCCTCGGAACGCCAGTGCGGCGGAGACACCAGCTCCTCGGAACGCCAGCGCGCGGAGCCGCGGACCACCAGCGCGAGCAACATGCTGAAAGCAACTTTTTCTCAAGTCTGCCAGTGGATCCTGACTGCGTGGAAAAGTGTCAAAACATCCACGAACGGGTTTAGAAAGGCTGGCAGCAGCAGCAGCAGCAGCAGCGCGAGCAGGAGGAGGGGTCCGTGGAGGCGGCAATAAAGACGCCTCGTCAAGCGTCTTAAACATTGAGAGGATTTCTGGTGGTCCCCAGCTAAATGGTGGACAGTTGGTTAACCAGATGTACGCTAGGCTACCTTTTTTCATGAACCAAATGGACCCGCAAGCGCTCATTTGGTTTCATGAAGTGATCGGAGTTTGCGTATCTCCGGCTACACTCTATGGCCACTGGCCAGGCCTGGATGTAATATTTCTCAATCGGGGGGGCAGCCGAAAATGGCAGTTGGTTTAGTGGTGCCTAATAGTAGTTAGTCAATGTTTAACTACCGCTATAAGCATTTGATTTGAAATATCTTTGAAGTTTTCATTGTTTGCATTCCGTCATGTTTGGTGGGGCAGTCAGGGCGTCTAGAGGGCATTCCCCCCCCCATGTCTATGCCTAGATCCGTCCCTGGTCTATGGCTCTAGCGTTAATTACATACAGCACGTGCAGTTCTGTAGTCGTCTAAATAATAAAAAGGATGCTTCTCAAACAGCATTTCGTTGCCGACAATCTCATCTGTGCAAGAACCCTTACATATGGTAATTAAGCATTAAAACACCCGCGGCTAATAGGCCAGTGCGTCTTGTATATGTACTAAATTGATTTTTTTCGCTAAATTTGGCCGATGCGGCCTATATTCAGGTGCGCTTTATAACCCGGAAATTACGGTAATCCATTGGTCCTTGACTCTTAATAATCTCATGATAATGACTTAACTAGACAATCCGGTCCCCTTCTTTGGATTTTAACTCTCATTTTCTGCTGAATTCCTTAACCTCTTGAGTAAATTTCTTGAGTAAATTATGACTGCATGGATGGTCATCATAGGGTCATTCAGTTCACCGTTTCTCAACAAGTGGAAAACTAACCCTACCCTATTATGTTTGGTCAGGGACCACATGCAATACCCCGGTGGACCACCTGTTGCAATGCAAACCCCTGCATCACAGTAGTACATCATACCTGCACAGTGACAGAGACTGGAGTCACAGGTGTAGTTTCTTCAACCAGAGTCACACCAACACTAGGAACCTTCACCAGAGCTGCAAGAGAGAGGCACACAACCAGATAGTAGAAATAAAATACATGTATAAAATAAGGCTGTCAGCATTAACTAGTTAATCACGAGTTAACTCAGCCAGGACTTAACTTGAATAATTTATTTAGTGTGCATCTGAATTACTTAAGTTAAATTTAAAATAAATATACACAATTAGAGAATGTAGAAAACATTTTACAAAATTCACATGTTCGCTCCTAGTGCTACCAACATCAATACAGCTTAGAAATATAGACAAATTCTTTAACTTAGGTCTGGAAGTCTGGAAGTGGTCTGTGGCTCAAATGCAGAATAAATAATGGACCTTGATATGAACAATCTTGAAAACCACTCATTTAAGGTATATTTAAAACTGATAAAAAATATGCGATTAAATTGCAATTAATCAAAGATTAACTATGAGCAATCATGCGATTAATCATGATTAAATATTTTAATCGACAGACAGCTCTCATATTAAATGGTGCATTTATATTACGCTTTTCTCCAGTGAGTGATTTGCCTATATACAGTAGGGTACATGTGAATTTTGTAAAATGCACTGGAATTTTTGAAAGCACCACAGAAAAATACCACGTAGTGCTCATGTAACAAAAAAGAAAAGTGTGCGGTACCGAGTTGAGGTTGTGGGGTCTCATCCTGCAGCTCTATGACTTCATGGCGTTCCCAGGGCAGTGAGTTGAACACGGCGGTGTGGACCACCTGCTGCTGCTGCTGCTGGGGGTCCTTCAATGGGCCCAGAGATTTACAGGCATCCTGCAGGAGCTGGTCCCCAACCCTACGGATGTCTGAGAGGAAGACAAGGAGTCCATGTTAAACCCTGTTAACCCAAAGCACACTCTACGGTGAATAGAACTTACCCCATGATACGATATTTACTGTATATTTAAGGTACCAAATTGTTTTATACTGCGATTCTTAATTATGTTGGGATTCGATTCAATATATCGATATATTGCATTTTTCCCACCTATTACATTGCTCTTATACTAAAACATTTTAAAGCAATTTTAAGTAATATTGGCCATGAAAAGTTCTATCACTTCAATGCAGCCAGATAACATCAGTCAGTATTTCTGACATGAACAAATCAATAAATACATAAATATAAAACATTTTTGAACTTGGTGGTTCAACATTAATATTGGTACCATGCAGTCCCATTGAAAACAACTCATCTGCTGAAAAAGCGTACATTGAGGGGGTAGAATTTTATTTTTTCCACAAAAATGACCATGCCCCTTTTTTCAGAAAAAAAAATGCTATGAAACAGCGATCTGCAAACGATATGTTTGGATCAAAAGGCAAGGGGATGATTGGTTAAAAAGAAAGCTCCTTCTGCACACCAACAAAAGAGAATAATCCTTCACACCAGCTTCACTTACAGTAGTATTCGTTGAGTACAGAACCTGTTGCTAGTCAGTGCGACAGAAACATTCTCAATAAATACTCTGGTTGTGAAGTGAAGACATTCTAGTCCATAGGGGATTGCCGTTTTTCAATGTGCTTCTTTTAAGCCCTAAAATATATAATAATGTACCCTGAATATAGTGAATATGCACAACGTAACACAACTGGTTCAGCGTTTACCTTGGTAGTAAGCGAGAGCATCGTCCACAACCATCTCTATGCAGCTTCCAGGAATCACATCATGGAACTGGTTTAGAAGCAGCAGCCTGCAGGATACATGTCAACATACCATGTCAACATACCATAGAAACCATGTCCATCAAGCACACTTTTTATTAGCCAAGTGCAGTGTTGATTTTTATCAACTAGGCCTTATACAAAATATGTTCGTGTTCGTCGAACAGATACTACATTTCCATTAAATAACTGCTAGACTAAAATGTCCGGAAGGGACTAGTGGAAAAGAGGTCCAGTATAAGTCATTTTACACTTGGGTTGAATGCTGAATATAGCAGATCTACCAGCTCACAACATGTGTAAAATCAGTGCCAATTACAACGGCACCAAGGCGCTTCAAAATTCAGTTCAGTCGACTAAATCAATTGTACGCTAGCACACTGCTGTTGCATTTCAGAGAGCTAGAAGGTTTGTCAACAGCAACACTATTCAGGTCCGCTCAATGTCCTTCACAGACTCTGTAGTATGTATGTAGATAACTGTGGCCGTCTCTCACTAGCACATCTAAATATATGATGTCATATAATTGCGTTTTTATTTATAGGTTTATCAAACATTGTATTGCCTTTAATCTGTTGCACTATTGTACTTATGGGGGCATTCCCCCCACTACAACACTGCCTTCCTCACATTAAAGCATTACAATAAGTTAATTATGTCAATTAAGTTTTATTTCATTTATTCCTTTATATTAAAGTTTGAATAGCATGGATCATCACAGCTTCTCACATCTCTGGACCAAAGTGGACGCCACTGTAGGCTTCACCATACTTCCCGACCCATCCTCTTTGTAACATCCTTGGTGTGAACCAGGGTGTGTGTATTGTGTATTATGTACCACCACAGCTCCTGTAGTCTCTCAGCAGGGTAACAGAAGCTCTAGGTCCTACACATAGAGGTAGAGATCGTGAGCGGAGCGTGTGAATTTTTAAGTGAGTGCTGAGCGCGTTTTCAAATGGGTCGGAGCGCGCTCTGGAGCGAGAATTATCCTCCGCTCCAGGCCGCTCCAAGCCGTTCAGTCCAGACCAGACAACGGCACACGTGTTCAGTAGCACAGCATTAACGTGTGGTTGTGGTTCAGATGGCGACTATAGGCCTACAGTGCCAGTAACACGATCAAGACATTTAAAATCCTCTCCGATGCAGCGGGAGGAAGGAGGAGATGACGATCATGATGGAAATTGGAAAAAAGAAAAAGTAAGCTGACTGTCTTGCTGTCTATCTTGCCTTAGATGCGTCACCTCGCTATTTATTTTGAAGCACTGCACATCATAACGGCAACGTATTTGAGCGCAGCGACTCCCCCAATGATGTCCAATTCCCCCACAGTGTAACATCATCAATAACCTATTATCCCGTATGGCATTTTGGAAACGAAATAGCGCGGCATAAGATTATTCGCCGCACCTGTCTGGGTTAATATAGACAGCAGTGTAACTGCACATAATAACAAATGGATGTTAATCGACACTATATTTGGAATGTCGACGAATCGCGGCCCAGTGTCAAAATGTTGTTGATTTTTTTATTTTATTTTTTAGCCCGCGGCGATTTTTAATTTTTTTTTTTAGCCCGCGGCGCCCACGGGACCCAACGCAAAATGTTGCCATACGGCTCACAACGCAGCCGTGTGCATGTGTTCTGAGAGAATCAATGTCAACTTAGGCTACTGTCACTGTGCACTGTGCAGGCCTACCTTTTGCAGTATTTTATCAAAGATATAATCCATAACGTGGAGGGGAAAGAATGTCTGAGGTCGCCTTCGCTCTTGCTTTTTACGTCGCATTTGCAGAGCCGGATAAAGGCTGTGCGCAGGGGGGGAATGCCCCCCTAAACGCCCTAAATGTAACGCTGTTGTCGCATAAGGTTTTCGCCTGCCCCCCCGAATTGTGAAACTTTATATCCGGGTCTGACAAAAGCCGGCGAAGAGAGAGAGAGAGAGAGAGAGAGAAAAGAACATCTTCGAGTTTGATTGCACGCCCCGCTCCAAAGACTAAAGCTTTGGAGCGGGGCGGGAGCGGGAGCGGCCCACGTGCGCGGATTGCGAGCGGGACCAAATACGTCGAGAGCGATGAGCGGAATTCTCGGCCGCTCCGCTCCGCTCACGAACTCTGCATAGAGGTAGTGTATTTACCAGGGTGTGTGTAGTGTGTATTGTGTGTGTACCAGGGTGTGTGTAATGTGTATTATGTACCTCCACAGCTCCTGTAGTCTCTCTGCAGGGTAGGTGAAGCTCTGGTTGGTCCACATGGCCAGGCTGCTGGCGACCTCAATGTCATGGAGCAACACCTCACACTGACGGTTACCAAGCTTTATCTGGAAAAATAAGCATAGATGTGATTGATTGATTGATTGATTGATTGATTGATTGATTGATTGATTGATTGATTGATTGATTGATTGATTGATTGATTGATTGATACACTGAGGCCTGGGCTACATGCCTATGGATCGTTTGCAAAAAAAATTAAAAGAAATCCCTGCCCACACAAGAAAGATGCCGGTATCTGTGTCCACACAGAAATGCTGAAACGCATTGAACACAGGAGAAAGTCACTGCAGTGGCAGCAGGTTAAAATTGTTAGCTATTTGCTTTAGCCTTATGAGGTGTGAATGCCAAACAGCAGTCATATCAGAACTGGATTACTGTAACTCCCTCCTTACTGGTCTTCCGACATGTGCAATTAAGCCCCTCCAATTAAACCAAAATGCCGCGGCCCACTTGGTCTTTAACCAGCCAAAATTCTCACATGTCACTCGCCTTCTCTGTTCCCTCCATTGGCTCCCGGTTACTGCATGCAGAGTTCAAAACTTCCACGCTTAAATTCAAAGCAACCAAAGGATTATCAGTCACCACCATATCTTGTTAGTCTCATAGCTCCCTACACTCCCTCCCTTGCACTCAGATCAGCCGACACTGGAAGCTGGTAGTACCCCGGGCTAAAAACGCCTGGCCAACACCTCACTGTGACTCGCCCAAAACTCTTCTCCCTCCTGGCCCCAAAACTATGGACTTCCCACTGCAATCAGAACCACAGACTCACTACCCATCTTCTGCTGCAGTCTGAAAACACAACTCTTCAGACTCCATCTCAACCAATAACTAGGTTTTAGATAACATATTAGACTTGGATAGGAGTTACCTTGTAAATTGCAATTGTAAATTCATCTAATCTGTATGTAAATGATGCATTGCAATGTTTTTACTTGATGTGCTCTGGATTAAGAACGTCTGCCAAATGCCTAAATTGTAAATACACTAGAAGCACCACGCCACAGACAAATAGTAGTGTAGGGCATAGGAAGACAGAGGGGGCAGGGCATAGCAATTAGGCCCTACAAACAACCGTAGATTCACTGGACCAGTAGGCTGATATCACACCTATCCACCCATTTTATTTATAGGTGGATAGGTGATGGGCTTTAGTCATCACAGTTGGGGGCAGATAATTCCCACAGATTATATAATAAATAAATAATAAATAATAAATAATAAACCAGAAGGTCAAAAGAGTACAGGCTGTAATTTGTAGCATCGACAATAATTTAATTATTCAGGTATGAAGACAGAGTGTGGAGTGAATGTTAGACCAGAGTCTTACCTGTGCCTGTGTGGTGTAGGTTCCATTGTGGAGCTCCAAGAACAGTTCTCCAACCCATGTACACAACAACGATGAGTCAGCATGGAGCTGGGAGAACAGCTGGTCAGGACTGGACATCTGGACTCTGTGAAATGAATGAGATGAAATATATTATAGTTATATAATACATTAATGTAGTGCCCTTATCCAATTAGGGCACATTCACACTGTTATGGAGCAGGAAACCATGCAAGGCACCAACCAGCTCATTAGGAGCAATTAGGGCCGGGGTTCAGTGTCTTGCTCAAGGACACTTCAACGGGGATCAAACTGGGAACTTTGAGGTTTCCATAACTCCGTCACTCTACCGCTGAGCCACTGCCAGCTATTGTGACTCAGTGCTAAACAATACAGACTGTCTGTATTTAAAAAGACCACAATACTGTCTGAACTGTGAATCACTGAGGTTAGAATAAACACTTTAGAAATACTTTGTTTTGTGTTTTTCCTTTGTCTACTAGACTGGGATGGTTCAGAGTTTCCCTGGAGCAAAAGCAGCAACTAAGCAGTGTGTTGATTTGGTAGACTAAATATACTGACAATTTCATCAACAACTTAAAAGCTACTTTAAAATGTTAGGAACTAGAGGAGTAGAAATGTATGCTCAACTCAATTTTGTCAACTACTAAAATAAATGATACTATTTAGTCAACTAAAATCAGACTAGCACAAAACATGTCAAACTAATTTGACTAAAAACAAAAAAGAAGAATCCTAGTGGTCCTTGAGAGAGTTCCAGGGGGTACCCAGCTAAATGATAGTTGATGAATGAAACTCTGACAATGTGTTGTGCATCCTCAGAGTTAAATTAACAGTGACTGTACAAAATACATCAGAGATAGAAGTGCCATTAAATGAGGGTCTGTAGCATAATTCAGATCGACCTGGAGGGTCCCTGAAATGAAAATCATTGGAAATCACTATCAGAGCTCTCTGGTATATTTGATGCACCATGATAAGAAACTAATTCTACTGTAATTATTTGATTAACTTTCTCATTTTACTATGAAATAAATGCTTAGTGAAGTTCATAGAACAGGAAATTGAGTTTTAATAAATGCATGTTCAGTTTAATCCACACAATCCCATGTTTACACTTATCCTGCTATGAACTGGCATTGATTTTTGAAGCAAAATTACTTTTGGCCTCGCCCTTGGCTTGTACCAGTCTTTCTATTCCCTTTCTAGTCCCGCTGTCTAATTGAATTCAACATCCCTGCTATATAGTGACTAAACTAAAATGTGAAATACTTCCCGAACCCAACCCAAACCACCCCAGTGGGGACAGGAAGTGACCTGACCTGGGCAGTCCGTCTGTGTCATGGACACGCTGCAGTCTGTCCAACATCAGCTGGGTGGGTCCACCTCCGCCGTCCCCAAAACCAAACAGCGCCGCACTGTGATTGGCTCTGCCTTTGTCCTTGTTGTTCTTCACCGTGTTGACCAGCTGGGGGGGAGGGGGAGGAGGAACGTGAGTCATGTGACCATTTCCCTCCAGAATGTTAACATTTAACACTGAGTCAGAACCACAGTCCACTCACCTCCTCCACCAGAACCACAGTCCACTCACCTCCTCCACCTCTCCTTTCATCAGAACCACAGTCCACTCACCTCCTCCACCAGAACCACAGTCCACTCACCTCCTCCACCTCTCCTTTCACCAGAACCACAGTCCACTCACCTCCTCCACCTCTCCTTTCACCAGAACCACAGTCCACTCACCTCCTCCACCAGAACCACAGTCCACTCACCTCCTCCACCTTGCCTTTCATCTCGTATGAATTTCCTGGTGGGAAATGTGTCAGAACCTGAGAGCCGTCCAGACCCTCCCAGAAAAACGTGTTGTGCTGCGAAAAAAAGAAAAATAATATTCGGTATAGGAAATGCATTTCTATCTCTGGAACAGTGTTGTGCCTTTTCAGCAAAAGCAGTGTAACAATATTGGATAATATGCAGTGCTGCAACAATTAATCGTAATAATCAAATTGGTTATTCAATTAGTAATCGATTAATCAGTTTGGCAACTAACCTCTGAAGTTTTTCCCACTTAACCATAGCTTTTCCAGTGTAACAAATTCTCAAATTTTCAACATTTTACTGTCATTAATTAATATACCTTACAGATGTTGTGTGGACATGATAAAAACGTTCCCCCCATTCTGTGTTTCATAGAAATGGAGGTCTGAAAGAGGTCTGAAAAAAATCAGAATTTTTATTTTAGGACCTTTTTTCTGAGCATGTACAAATGGAACCAAATGGACCCACTAGGGTCCATTTGGTTCGGCAGAATCGGCAGAATCCCCCTTTAAGGTGATAGCTAAATAAGAGTCATAATCCGATTAATCGATGGATTGGTTAAATAATCTGACGATGAATCGACTAGGAAAATAATCATAGGTTGCAGCCCCCCCTAATAATATGTAATATATTACTCTGCCAAAACACGCCTCATTACTTATTAATGAGCTTGTTGTTACATGATGTGATTTCAAGCTATCAAGAGACAACAGAGATGTGCGTGTGTGCGCGCGTGTGTGTGTGTGTGTGTGTGTGTGTGTGTGTGTGTGTGTGTGTGTGTGTGTGTGTGTGTGTGTGTGTGTGTGTTAGGGCATTAGCCAAACGTGACCAATCGAACCAGTCTATAGTCATATATACTTACAATTGATATTGATATATACGTACAATACTTACAAGTGATACGTACAGTGATACGTACAATGCCCTTGTACACTGCCCTTCTCATTGAAACAGTGCATGCATAATACACGACTGTACCTCAGTTACAGTATGTCATGAAAAATACGCAATAGGTGTGTGGGTGTGTGTGTGTGTGTGTGTGTGTGTGTGTGTGTGTGTGTGTGTGTGTGTGTGTGTGTGTGTGTGTGTGTGTGTGTGTGTGTGTGTGTGTGTGCGTGTGCGTGTGTGTCTTACAGGGAACACGTTGACCAGGTTCCAGCTGAGCTTCTGTGTCAGGAAGCGACAGATTCCACTGCCCTGCATGATCTGAGGCAGCTGGGCTGAGTAGCCGAACGTATCTGGAAGCCAGAACTACAGAGAGAACGATGTCCGTTACTGTACAATAACATACTGTATCTGGTAGCCAGAACTACAGAGAACCAAGTCAGTTACTGTACAATAACATATCTGGAAGACAGAACTACAGAGAACGATAACAGTTACTGTACAATAACATACTGAATTTGGAAGCCAGGTCTACAGAGAGAACGAGGACAGTTACTGTACAATAACATCTGGAAGACAGAACTACAGTTACTGTACAATAACATCCTAACCTCTTTGCAGTAGAGTCCAAACTCTTGTTGAAAGAAGCGCTGACCTTCCAGGAACTGTCTGACCATGGATTCACCCGAGGGAAGGTTCCCATCCTGAGGACAAAACAAAAAATGCTAAAATTGTAAAATTGATTGAAACCTTTTTTTTTTCATCCCTAAGACTGCTAGTCCCACTATTTGATTCTGATTGGCTGGTCACAGTCATGTGACAGGTGAAAAACCCACTGGTAACGCATCACATTTAGTAGTACCACTGCACCACCTGGAACCGGCTTTGTTGTTGTTGTTATGGAACCTTGTGGCAGGTGTGTTAGTTGGGAACTACTTTCTTGTAGCTGGGAGCTACTTTCTTGTAGCTGGGAGCTACTTTCTTTAGCTGGGTAATTTACAGATGTCATTGTGCTACTTGTTAGGGAATTTTACATTTGAGAGATACATTTCATGTAAGGGTTTGTTGTTTTCCTTTTTTCTATATGTATTCCAGACAGTATAAATGTTTCTCTACTTCCCCTCAATACTGTGTACATGCCAGGGCTTATCAGCAGGAGACTATAGAGGTGCTATTATCCATCCCAAGGAAGTGGTATATGTCCTAGCCTCCCTGTCCTGTACTCCCAAGCGTGTCGTATGCCCAGGGTCAAGATAAGATACTCACTCCTTAGCATTTAATTAACACACAGATGGTCAAATGGTATATACCGTATCTTTCTATTTGGGCCCTCCCTAAGGGGTGTCGTCTTCCTGGGGTCTGAAATATATTATCAACCGTTTTCTCTGCGTTTCTTTATGTGTCTTGCACTCGTCGTCCGATGTGTTTGCAATCCAGACCACAGCCTATATTGTGCACAATATATTGTTTTTGTTCCATAAATATCACTCAAGACTCTTGTTCTTCATTCATGGTATATTTTTGGAGCAAGTGCAGTTTTTCCCAATCATACTGTGAGCTATTTAATTCAGTGGTTTTCAACCAGTGGTCCGGGGACCACCAGTGGTCCTTGAGATGGTTCCAGGTGGTCCCCAGCTAAGTTGGTTGACCAGATGAAAAGTTGGTTAACCAGATTTAACTATTGAGAGCGTAAAAATGAAACCAAATGGACCCTTGCGGTGTTGGACAACTTAAAAATAGTCATCATGTGAATTAGTCTATACAACTAGAGAATGTAGAAGATTAATGGTCATTTTGAAACAAAAACAGTCAAACATACTGATATGTTTGGCTGTTTTGTTTCCCAACTCCATATTGTCCAACAGAAATCTTTAGCCTGTGGGGCTAAAACGTCCCCAAATAGTGGTCCGTGGCTCAAATGCTGAATAGTGGGCCCTGGTATCAAAAAGGTTGAAAACCCCTGATTTATTTGGCACTTTTCATGTTGCCATAATTGTAACAGTTTTAGAAAAGCAATAAGCCACTCCACACAGATTACAGGTTACAGTGGATTTTTCCTGTCTCCCCAGGATAAAATTCACAGTAACCTGCTCCCTCTTGTGGTAGATTGCTTTATTACACGGATGCAATATTCAGTGGAGCTGATAGGACTCCATTTTCGTCACATGCCAAACCCCTTGTCCCTTTTTACCATGTTAAAAACCTCGGAAATAGTTCAACGTGCCAATCTATTGACACTTTATGAGCTTGTAGACTGGCCTTTTGTAACTATTGAAAAATGTTTTTTTTTAAATAGTTTAAAAAGGCAAAGAGAGTTTAGCGGTGACGAAAATCTAGGCCATAATGTGAGTTTGTTTGATTTTTTTCCTGTGCACTGAAACTTTCGGATGCTGGATTTCATCCACCGAAAGTGCAACAAACCTCATCATGATTATAGGTTGTATTATAGTTATATTAAATATATTATAGTTATTATACTTTACCATCTCCACCCAGGTGCCTCCAACAGGGATGAACTGACCCTTCTGGACATAGTTCTGGATCTGTGAGTACAGTCCTGGATACCAGCTCTTTACCCACTGGAACTGCTGAGCCTGGAGAGAGAACAGAGGCAAAAATAACCCTAAGGTTAGGTTTAACCTGCTCACAATCACAATACATCTTTATTTACACTTCAGATTACAAGCCATTGTGGGTTAAACGCATGGATGTGCATCCAGGCTCATCATGGTTAACTCTTTGACCAGATTAGCAGAAAAGCTAGGCTCACTCCCATTAGGCTCAATAGTAACAAAATCATTTATAGAAAATCCTCTGTTGTGAATCGCTGTGAGATTCGACGAGTAGACATGTTTAAATGTTAACAACATTGACATCCTAACTATATGAGTAATTCGTTCCTGAGCAGAACCCCCCCCCTCCCCCCCCCTGGTATGAATGTGTTGGGTGCTTGGTCTTTTTGTTTTGTTTTCCCTTTCCTTTTATTCATGTTTAATTTATTTTATTATTATTATTACTTACCTTTCAATTTATTTAATTATTATTAATATTACTACTTTTTCTTACACAAAACATTTAAATTGCATTCTATGTCTTGTCTTTTCTATTTTTGTATACACTTACATATATATATACATTTGTAGTCAATCACATTATTATAACTATTATTTTTTTATTTGTATTTTCTATTTTATTTTATTTTGGAAAAAAAAAAAAGGACTGTTCAATTTGATTGTCTGATTTTATTGTTAAAATCAATAAATAAATTTGTAAAAAAAAAAAAAAAAAAGAAAATCCTCTGTTGTGAATTTGTGCAAATGAATGACATTCAAAGACAGTTTAAGGTGTTCTACTGTAATGGGAAAAAAATAAATAATTAATCGTGTGGTCCAGGGTTTTCTTTTTAAATACATTTGACAAAACAGCCTGTATTTTCACATTTCACTGTTCACAGAGCTCATTCAGAGATAAATGCATTTAAAGTTATATCATTTATCAATTGTAAAGTGTGTGAGGTGTTTTCTGGGTTTTGTAGTGCGATCACCACTTAACCTGGTCACAATCACAATCAAACTTTATTTACACTTCAGATTACAACACATGGAACACATTAAACACATGCATGTGCATCCTGGATCATCAGGCAGCTAAATTAGGCAGGCCTAATTAATATTACTAATTGATATTTTAATTTTAATGACTGATGTTCATTGTTTAGTCTTTCAATGTCAATGTCATGATATTTGCATATAAATACTACCCACAGAGGCTGAACATTTTAATCAATTTAGTGCAATTCTTAATGTATATATTAAAATATATTTAATGTATTAATGTATATATTAAAATATATTAAAATACATTTTTTGTAATCATTAGAATCTGAATGTCTAGAACAGTAGAGCAAGATTACCGTGTAAGGCAGGCAGAAATGTCTACCCCTACACAACAATTATAACATAAAACATTTCTAGACATTTTCTAACATGGTGTACTCAGCATGCTTCGGTTCACAACGAGGCTCTATGGGTTGGTAACTAGACTAATACTATATTGTTTCATTGTTATGTTATGTGAACTGTGTTAAACTTACCTGAGAACAGGTAAACACAAACTGTGGGTTCTTCTCCATGAGACGGATCACTGTCACCCAGCTTCTGGCACATTTACGGATGGTCTCCTCGTAGGGCCAAAGCCAGGCTGGGGATACAACAGAATGATTTAGAGGCATGTTTATATTTTTATTTACTCATGACCACACATGACATCAGTGTTGATTTTGACAGCAAAATCAGACTTTAGATTTCATTTAGTTTTAGTGGCTTGACATTTTCTTGTTATTGTAGTTTGACATTTTGACATTTTCGTGTTATTGTAGTTTTAGTCTAACCCTAACTAAAATGTATTTCGGCAGGTTTGACGCCATTGTGATGGCTGATTCTACACTTGCTGAAAATATCTGATCTACAAGTTTTCAATTAGTTTCCCTTTAGTTTTTTGTCAGTGAAAAAAGGTACTTGATTGAGAAATAACAGGAGAGGGTGTATTTTATTGTGATTCTTAGCACCACAGTGATGCGGTCAGTCAGGAACGAGCCAAAATAAATCATTCAATGACAGACAGTAGTCATTACTACCACCACAGAAACTAGCTAGCCTAGCCACCCAGTCTACTGTGCTCAGAGAGAAAAACAACAGCTGAAATCTTTAGCCTGAAAGAATGCTGGTTTGAACCACTGCATGTGGTTACTTTGAACCAATCAGATTAGTTCTTCAAAATACCCTGTTGTTGTATAATTTCTGGCAATTGTCACAGTAGTGGCTAAACACTGCATGACATATATGTGGATCCCCCAGCAGCGAGTTTGAATTGAATTGAATTGAATTGAAAGCTTTATTCCGATTTCAAGAACTAATTTTATAAATAACTACTGTACAATACAGTAATACAATTTATCATTATTCAAAAAGAAAAACAAAAATAATAAACAACAATAATAATTGAATAAAATAAATCAGAGCCTCACTGGCATAAGTATTATAACTTTTTTCTTTTCTATTTTTTTTCTTTTTTTTTTAAATCTTTCCTTTGTTTGTTTGTTTGTTTGTTTGTTCGGAATGGAGTAGGGAGAAGTAAAAAACTTAGTTTATCAATCATGATGCAACAATACAGATTTTTTTTTTTTCATTTCCGATCCAATATTAATTTTTCAATATGCCGATACACGTCCAATATTTTACACAGCAAAATTTAACTCATGAGAGCGTAAAGATTAGAGCATATAATGAAACAGATGGACCCAAATGGACCCTTCATTTTATGGTCTCAAGAGTTACACATCTATAAGGGGTCCATTTGGTTACCAATGGTCCATCATTTAGCCTGGGGACCGCCTGGAATCCTCTTAGGGACCACTGGTGTAAACAGACCTGAGTCTATGTGGCAGTGACCCATATGGGTGTAAATGTGGGTGTAAACAGACCTGAGTCTATGTGGCAGTAGCCTGGTCTAGCCCTCAATGATTTTGGCCTTGGGGGGGCGGGGTGCCGTGGCATCCACACGGCAGATGAGCTGCGCTCTGATTTGATCTCACTACCGTGTCGTCATCCCCGGCCCCTCCCGCGCCCGTCCACTGCTGTTCCAAGTCACATCATTTAGAGCGACGCCCACCCCGGAAGGTTCACTCCCACTTGAAGGCCACTTTCCAACGTGCGTTAGTCCAGGCTTTCCGTTTTCGCGCAAGGCGAACGAAAATGAAAGCCTGGGTGTCGAGGCTAATGTGGCAGTGACCCATATGGGTGTAAATGTGTGTGTAAACAGACCTGAGTCTATGTGGCAGTGCCCATGTGGGTGTAAATGTGGGTGTAAATGTGTGTGTAAACAGACCTGAGTCTATGTGGCAGTGCCCCATAGCGTGGACACAGTGCTGGCTCTCTCCGTTGCGCTGGCTGAAGAACTTGTGGGCCAGAGCGCGTGCTCTGGGAAACGACGCGGGGTCGGCGGGGTCGCACAGGTTGACCATCTCATTGGCTGTGAAGAGAGCCTGGTAGCCACGCTGCTCTGATTCACCTAGTTGCTGAGAGAGAGAGGATTGGCTGTGAGGGTTAGAGTTAGGTCTACAAGCTCAAAACACGTCATGTTGTGAGTGTGTAAATGGTAATAGATTTATATAGCGCCTTCCCTCATGAAAAAACACTATTGAATCACTACTCATTCAATAGTGTTTTTACTATTGCGATTGAGTAGTGATTTTGTAGTGATTTGTGTAGTATTTGGTAGAGAAATGGCCCATTTGGTAGAGAAATGGCCCGTTTCACTACTAAACCCTATAAGGGTTTGTGTAGAAACAAAAAGTAATTTATTAGTGATTCAGTAATGAAAACACTACATAAATATTTTCTATAGGGATTGTGTAGAGATACAGCAGTAAATGTGTAAGCATTGTGTGGTAATTCAACAATAAATGTATAGTGATTGTATAGTTCTTTCCAAAAAGCCATAGTGGGGCTGAATGCAGCAACCAGGTAGTGATTTGAATAGGAATTATGTAGTAATATCAGTAGTGATTAAGAAGTGAAACGGGACATTTCTCTACCAAATACTACACAAATCACAAAATCACTACTTAACCGCAATAGTAAAAACACTATTGAATGAGTAGTGATTCAATAGTGTTTTTTCATCAGGGTTTATCCAAGGCGCTTTACATAGATAGTAGATCATCCCATTTACCCATTCCCACTCCAATAGCGGCAGAAACCCCCCCCCCCCCCTGCTGTGAGTAGAGCTGATACTTTAGGCAAAAGGATTTGGTGCAGGGGAGGAGGAGTTGACCCATGTGGGACCCCAGGTCAATGTCATAATGTACATAAGGTTCAAATGGTATGACTATATGCCACATGTACCTTCACTATATCGACCAGCATCTCGAAGTCGGTCAGCAGCTCCCTCACATCCTGGTTGAACACCACCAGCTCTGCCTTCTGGACGCAGAAGGTCTTGTTAGGGTCTGGGGCTGCGATCATGGACCCCTGACCCGCTCCGAACAGACCGTTACAGGCCAGCTCCACGTAGAGGGAGATCCTGAAAACACACAGGAATCACACACAAAAAATGTGTTTGGAGTTTGGAGTGAGTTGAGCCTGCTATTCATTTCTTAGTTAAAGGGGAACTCCACCCATTTTCAACATTTTAATATGTCATTAATATATTAATATATATAGAGAGAGATGTTGTGTGGACATGATAAAAAAAAAGTTCCCCCAATTCTGTATTTCCTAAAAATGGTCTGAGAAAATCATGAACATGGTGAAATACATCTGATACCATCATCAAGATGTATTTCACCATGTTAATGATTTTTCTTTCAGACCCATTTTTTCCTGAGAGGGTACAAATGTAACCAAATGGACCCACTAGGGTCCATTTGGTTCACATTTGTATCCTCTCAAGAAAACTTAAACGTTGTCGTCCGTCCTCTATCTCTATCATTTCAAATGATCAGTAAATATGACTGAATGCAAAGAACACAATATTATAATATCAACGTTGGTAGACATACTGATCCACTATCAGTAGTAGCTATTCATCTGTACAGCGTGTACAGTACAGTATATCCTCATGATCCTGTGCTGTTGATACGTTTGACATGAGCAAAATATTCTCAGTGTGTTACCTAGGAAGAAATACATTTCCTTGAGTTAAAGGTGGGGTAAGTGATTTGAAATTCATGGTGTAGTACCAGCCTGGTGCACTAGGGGCCCCCAAGAGTAGCTACACTATGTGAACCTGCTGCTCAATCCTGATTGGAGGAGAATTCACCCTCCACCTGGGGAACTTTTATTAGCTCCTCTGCTAACGTGGGGGAGGGGGAAACTCCATATATGGTCTGCACACCTTATAATAGAGCAGTTTAACAGAAAAAAAAATGGGTCATATCTGACAAAAGAGAAATCACTTCTCCTACCTTTAATCAATGGTAATTTTATTGTATTATTTGCTTACACACTAAAGTGGTTCTAACTGACTGACCTGTGAGGTTCCTGGTCTGTCAGACAGTGGGTCAGGACGTAGCTGGTCTTCTCTCCTTCTTTAGTTAAACCCTACAATGACATACTGTCAGTTACACACCCCTCATGAAAAAACACTATTGAATCACTACTCAATCAATAGTGTTTTTGCTATTGCAATTGAGTAGTGATTTGTGTAGTAACATGTACAGAAATGGCTTGTTTCACTACTTAATCACTACTGATATTACTACATAATTCCTATTTAAATCACTACCTGGCTGCTACTTAATTACTTCAGCCTCACTATGGCTTTTTGGAAAGAACTATACAATCACTATACATTTATTGTTGAATTACTACATAATGCTTACACATTTACTGCTGTATCTCTACACAATCCCTATAGAAAATATGCACGTAGTGTTTTCACTACTGAATCGCTAATAAATTACTTTTTGTTTCTACACAAACTGTTATAGGGTTTGTATAGAAACAAAAAGTAAATCAGTAGTGAAAACATTACAAAAATATTTTCTATAGGAATTGTGTAGAAATACAGCAGTAAATGTGTAAGCATTGTGTAGTAATTCAACAATAAATGCATAGTGATTATATAGTTCTTTCCAAAAAGCCATAGTGAGGCTGAAGTAATTAAGTAGCAGCCAGGTAGTGATTTAGGAATTATGTAGTAATATCGGTAGTGATTAAGTAGTGAAATGGGCCATTTATCTATCTATTTATTTACTATTGAATCACTACAAATCACTACTCAATCGCAATAGCAAAAACACTATTGAATAAGTAGTGATTCAATAGTGTTTTTTTTTTTTTTTTTTTTTTTTTTCGTGAGGGCACTCTAGGGGTGACAATACGATACAGTACATGGAACATATTGGTTCATTCTGGCAATACGAATGAACCAGACTGCGATATATTGGCATATTGAATTTTTCCCCCACCCCTATAATTGTTTCTGACCTGTACAGGCTGTTGGTCCCTCCACACCATGGCCTCTCCATCACTCTCCCAGCGGAGGTGAACCTCCTTCCCTCTCCAGGACTCTGGGATGGACACAGTCACATGGAACCAACAGGTCCACCATCTGATGGATGAACACACATGTCCAGCACTCTGAGCTTCACATTCTAGTTTCTTAGGCTAAATTCTAGTTTCTGACGCTAGATTCTAGTTTGCGAGACTAGTTTGCGAGACTAGATTCGACTGTAGATTCTAATTTTTGACGATTCATTCTAGTTTCTGAAAAAACTGCTCAACATATTTCATGCCAAGGACCACCAGAATTATCTATATTTGGCTGAAGACCCCCATCTGAAAACATGTTGTTGTAGGAATCCCCAGAAGCAAAGATTTCAGTTAAAAATATTTGCTTCTGAAATAATCTATTCAAACATTTGTGCCACATTTTCATGATTTTTCAAAAATATCAAACCTACAAGCTCATAGCACACCACTGTAGCGCACTATGAGCTTGTAGATCTGATATTTTTCAATAGCTAAAGCATAGTAATAAACAATGTCCGGAACACAAAAACATGTACAGTACAGCGCAAATAACATGCATTCCTAAAATTGTTTTTAATACTATCATATTGTATCATACTGTCCCTCAAGCTTATTTCTAATGGTGTGAGCCTCAATCACTACTGATATAATCAGTCCTTGTCATTTTATTTAGATAAAACCAGGCTTTTTTAAATTCCATCCCATTTTGGCTGATATTTACAATCCAGGGCTATGAAACAGTTGTTCACAAAGCTCTTGAGGGAGTTCCATGGCGTCTCCAGCTAAGGGATAGTTTGAAACCAAATGGACCTTTACGGGCGTGTAACTCAGAGAGTGTACATCAGTATATCTCTAAATGATAATTACAGTATCATTTTGGGGGGTCTTTGAAAATGTTTGGAAAACATACACCATACTTAGTACCACTAACTCACGTAGGCCCAAAATCATCTCCGACTTTATAGGGTGCAAAGCTCTGCTTGGCAGCCTCAGAGAAGGGGATGCGTTTAGGAGTCAGGAAGGACGAGACACTCTCCACTGGACAGGAGTCTCCATACAGTCTGTAGAGGAACACAAACATGATGGATTGATTGATTGATTGATTGATTGATTGATCATCCCACAGCAGCCTTTTTTTAATCTAGAGCTGCAATACCCTCCCTTGACTTCCTAATAATGAATAATGATTTTTTTTCCCTATTGTATTAAACAATGTTAAACTCACCAACATTGCAGCTGTATGGAAAAATTGAATTAGCCTTATTCTATCTGCCAAGCATCTGTTGAATGAAACTCAATCTGTCAATACATTCCATCCTCTGACTCTGCAGGTGAATCTTTTTTCCAAGTAGGCCTACTGGAGTTTGGAAGCGCTGTGTACCACCAGCTGTTTAGAATGTCCTCATAATGCAGGAGGGAACAGCAGCCAGGCCCGTTAACAGCCTACAAACTACAGCTCCAACTCCAGTTCTTCTACCAAAGTCCAGCACTTTTATTTGTTGACAGAAAGTAGCTCATAAGGTGAATTTTACCAACAGCTCGCAGATAAACTATTTCATTGGGGAGTCAATGGAGGGTATTACAACTCTAGATGCACCTAGTGTTGCCACAGGTCCCGGATTTTCCTGATTATCCCGGATTTTCATGGTCTGTCCAGGAAAAAATAAAATAAATCCTGGACACTTGAATGTCCCGGATTTTTATAGGCCTACATGGTCAAAAGTATTATTTTTTTTGTCTAGAGACTAGAGACCGCAACTAACCTGTCTTGCGTCACTCACAGTCTCAGATCAGTATGATAGTCCTATTAAATTGTAGCATGCCTGTACGTACCAGTGTTGCCAACTTGGCACATTTGTCGCTATATTTACCTCTTTTCCAGACCCCCCTACCGCCAAAATGAGTGGAAAACTCCTGAATCTAAATCTGTCTGTCTAAAGATAACTGAGATGAGAAAAATGAAAACTGGACTGCTCCAGAAAGAGTTGAAAATTAATAGTTAAGTAGCCTAATTATTAATCTGATATGTAAAAGAGTAATAAAATAATGAGAGCAGTAACATTTCAGTGTAAAAGTGTGATATATTTCTGGGTTAGATGTTTAAAGAGGTGCGTCGCTTCCGACCAAAAGGCCGATAATCGCCGCCGATTGGATGGTCAAAATGTCCAGGATTTTTGTCAGACACATGTGGCAACCCTAGATGCACCCCATTATTTAACAAGTTTCTAACCTCGGCCTCAAAGCACGCACTACTTTAATTTGGTTTGAAAGACGATAAGCAGCAATGTTAGTGAGTTTAATTAAGTCATTTTGGATGAATGGGCCGAGAATTTGCGTCCAGAATGAAGTGTGTGTGTGTGTGTGTGTGTGTGTGTGTGTGTGTGTGTGTGTGTGTGTGTGTGTGTGTGTGTGTGTGTGTGTGTGTGTGTGTGTGTGTGTGTGTGTGTGTGTGTGTGTGTGTGTGTGTGTGTGTGTGTGTGTGTGTGGCGGGTGCACGCGGGTTTCAAATCAGAGGTCGAAACCAAATCCATTTGGTTTCATTTAAATTATATTTCAACAACTGAATTACTTAATTTTCAATAATCTATTATTTTGAACGTTTGGCCAGTTAATAGTTTATATCTCTCCTAAATGACCACCAACCATCAATTGGTGGTCCGTGGGTAAAATGCTGAATAAATAGTGGGCCTTGGGATAAAAATAAGGTTCAGAACGACTGTGTTAAATGAATGAATGAATCACACACCGTCCTCTGAGGTTACAGTCAGTGAAGTAAATATCAGAGATGAATTTCTCTGCTCTCTCCAGTAGAGTTCTTCTGTTCTTCAGTACAGGCTGGTGATACATGATGATTTTATAACTGTTTATATACCTATGAATAGATATGTGGAGAAAACAACAGCATGCTCTGTTCAAACTACCCAACAGTCGTTATTAAAGCAGTGAACTCTCTCTGCACAGAGTCCACTGTAAGACCCCGGAAGTACTACTAGCTGTTGTTGTAGTTACACCTAGTGGTCGCTAGATGTCAGCAGATCCAATGTATTATTATTGGAGCCACAGACAGAGTTACGACATCTCTGTTCACTTCATGGGGCCAGTCCAATGGAGGCTCTTCTACACAGACTTCTATTAAATGTCGTCAAATAGGGACAAGTCCCGGACCTGAATAGGGAGAAATGCATTGCATTACTCAGGCACCTCAATGTCGCAAACTCTGACACTAGATGGTTATTAATTATCTCCTCATCTCTGTGTTCTATTACAATCATTATATTTAGTGATTTTCAACCAGTCGTCCTTGACAGGATTCCTTGTGGTCCCAAGCTAAATGATGGTGAGTTCATTATGGACCCTTATATGTAGAAATGTAACTCTTGAGAGGGTAAACTGAAACCAAACGCTTGGTTTCTGAGATTTCAGTTGGGTTCTGACTGTTTTTAATTTTGATGAGGTTTCTGGTCTCATAGTGGACCCATAGCTGGTTGGGGGGGAAAAAATGTATTATATCATTTCATTTAAATGACCACTTTTCAACATATCTTCATATAATTGGTCTTCACTAATGTACATAATATGATATACCGTAAATGAAAATGTAGGCCTACATACAATACCTCTACAGTTCAGAAAACCGTTGTCCAACCATGCAATGGGGAATCCAAGCTAACAGCCTTCTAGTCTTGAAAAGTTGCAATACAAAGACGGACATCATTGTTCTCCTAATAATATAAATATAAATATTAAAGGTATGGTAAGTGATTTGACATGATTTCACTTAATTCAAATATTTTTCTTCTTTTCTTTTGGCTAATCCTATTCCTCCCTATTATAGAGTGTGTTGACCAAATAAGGAGTTCCTCCCTGTCCCCAGTGAGACCCTGGGGTCAATAAACCCTAGCTAGTTTCAGTTTTGGCTTTGGGAGAAAAGCCTTTCGTCCAATCAGGATGAGCAGGGAAGGATTATCCAACAGGCACGTTGGGCCCAGGCCCAGGGGCCCTGAGCTATGGGGGCCCTGAGGTTGAGTGCCCACGTGATCGCTGAGAGGCTCAAGCTCAGGGCCCCACCAAAAAATGGGTAACAGTCAAAAACAGTGGCGCGCACACAGTCCTTGTCTTGTTGAGTTCACAGTTGAGTTCTTCTTCGCGTTGTCGCAGGTGTGCAGCCAGGGCAGCAGGAAACCATCGTTTCCTCGCCTACGTCTCGTAGTAGAGGGGTTTTGATACTCCAGCCGAAGATAGTGTGGTTAGCGTTTCCTGCATATGCATCGCCATGGCCTGTGCATCTCCTGCTTTAACAGTTGTTAGTTTGCAACAATGCACATCAATGAACAACAAGATGTATACCGGTAGTTCAAAAGGATAACCTTGGGGTGAATTTGAGTGCAGCCCGAAGTTGCACTTACGGTACCTGTCACACGAGTCATCTATGTACTGATGGCGAAATCTACATGACATCACCTACTCTAGACATTTAACTAATATATTTGACTATGTGCTGATTAGTCAAATGTATGCAGTTAGAATATGTTGTTTATTTATTTGAATAGCAGCCTAAAGTGTTTGACTAAACACGTGTCAGTAACAGTACACTTCTGAACTCAAATTGCTATTCAAGCCTTATGTTTTGTTCCTGATACTATAATATACAATATACAGTAGTACTATAATCATCTCTTTATTTTAGTTACACTTAACACTGGAAAAACTATGGTTAAGATATGGTAAGTGGGAAACACCTATGATAACTACAGTGATTAGCTGCTGACAGATTAATCAATTACTAAACTAGTTGACACAATCATTGATTTGATTGTGATTAATCATTGCAACCCTACTAACTATACTCATACACTCCCTAAACCTCCAAGGAGTAGTCTACTCCCTCAAGTTACCTCTAGAGGTCCCCAGAGCCCACTTTGGCAACCACAGGTCTAGACATGGACTTCCCTGTTTCTATCTCCATAAATACAATCATAGTAGTCCATAATATCACATCATTAGAGACAACATGACTGGTGGTGCTCTGGTGCTGCTGTCAATCATCTGTCTGCTAGCCTGTGAGTATTCAGCATCTGGGACGGCTATACCTATCTAGTTTCTACTTTCTATACCACGTTTTAGAGTTATTATTATTATTATTATTATTATTATTAGTAGTCAGTAGCAGTGATAGGCATTTGTATCTATTAGTAATACTAGTACCCTATTGACCTGATTATAAGACAGTGTTTTTTTCCAATGGAAATATTAAAAAAGGGTGTCGTTTCTTATATTTCTTAATACATTAAGTTCAGCTCCATTTTCAAAATCCTTTGGTTTCCAAGTAATTGCAATTGTTATGGTGAAAACAGTAATTACGATATCTTTAGATGAAGACATAAAAGAAACATTTGCACTAATTATTTAAGACCTGTGTTGGACCTGTGTAAGACCAAAATTCTGTATTTATGCATTTTAGGACTGTTGGAGGGTTTGACCTCCCCCAAATTTTCCGGTTTGTTCACAGGGTCATCGTACTGATCGCAGGCGCTTATTTCTGATAGCTCCAGCAAGAGCTCCAAACTACTTTCACCACTGGGCTTAGGCTAAAACTATGTTTCTTATATTTGGGGACTATATTATTTGACATTCAATGTTCTTTTCACACAAATGAGTCTTGAAAAATGGAGGTTGTCTTGATTTACATTAGGGACAAACCCATATGGAAAAAACTTTATAGGCCTATATGAACTCTTGAAAGTGACACCTTTACTATGGATCTTACAACCTTGTATATCTTTTTTGAATGTCATATATAATTCTTATGAATCACAAAATTATATATGTTTTACATAGGCTAGGTTTCACTTTCACAAAGAAATACTATGGATCTTATATTAACTTTATTCTCTTATGAATGGTGCAACTTTCAAAAGTTGACATTCAATGTTGTTTTTTTCCCCCACAAATGAGTCTTGAAAAATGGGTTCGACTTGTCTTATATAATCATAGTTGTCTCGGGACAATGCGGTAATAGTAGATATGATAATATGAGCAGTGAAGCTGTATTAGTATTCATCAGTGTCCAAAGTCAACATTCTTTTCTTATTCTTTTCATGTTATTATCAGCTAACTCCACTGCCTATCATAATTGGTTTTCTTAATTTCCAAAAAAGAAGGATAAATAAATAAATGAGTAAAGAAGTTTAGCTGGTTTCTGCCTCATTCACACATTCTAGTAGTTGTTCTGCACACGTTCAATTAATGCATTTAGCAGATCCAAAGTGACTTACATTAAGGAATGCACAAAAGAAAAAGCATGACAATACATGTGTGTACAGATGGGGAGAGGGAGGTTACGGTTTATAGTTTTACAGCTCTTTACAGCTTTACAACTGTAGTGACCAGATGTCCCGCTGTACGTGGGAGAGTCCCCTCATTTCCAAGACTTTTCAAGCGTCCCACAAATTGAAACTCTGTCCCGCATTGTCACCGGACAGGCTTCACTGTTCAAAATGCCCTAATACAATACAGTCTGTAGTCCCCTAATAGTTGGCTATTCTGTTGTCTCTTTTGAAGTTTTTTCCTTATGTGTTTTTAAAGTAATCCGAAAAGTATTGTGTCGACTCGCACTGTAACACAATCTGAATTGTTAGATCAGCTATTTTTGTTATATTTGAATTGAAATCCTGAGTTATTTTTTGGAATATTGATATCAAGATGTTATTAATTTGCTAATTTGCAAAAACTTCTGGATATCTTTCTTGACACCTTGTTTATAAAACAAGGTTGTTTTTGCAGTCATCATATACGGTACAGATTAGTTAATGAGAATCATACTTGAGCTCATTACAGTGAACATTAAAGGATCTATATACAGGTAAGCTTACTCGGTGGTGAACGCACAGGAGTGCAGCTCCGGAATACTTTGCCAGCCGGAGCGCACAGGAGCTATCAAAATGTTAAAATATAATACATTAAGTTCAGCTCCATTTTCAAAATCCTTTGGTTTCCAAGTAATTTATTCTAAGAGTAAAACGCTGCTTAATGTGCTCATTTTTAATGTAATTTAATTTGCGTTGTGGTGAAAACAGTAATTACGATATCTTTAGATGAAGACATTGCAAGAAACATTTGCAGTAATTATTTAAGACCTGTGTTGGTATACTGTGCCAAAATTCTGTATTTATGCATTTTAGGGCTGTTGGAGTGTTTGACCTCCCCCAAATTTTCCGCTTTGCGGCGCGTTCACAGGGGCATTGTACTGATCGCAGGCGCTTATTTCTGATAGCTCCAGCAAGAGCTCCAAACTACTTTCACCACTGGGCTTATACATTCCGTGCATCTGTGGAGAATGGAGTCAATTGAGCTGGAACCCAGGCTACATACAAATGCTATCAACTGCTATGTTTGCATGAAATGCTACACAGTACGTCTACCTACACTGCCATGTAAGTATAAGTTAGAGGTCTCAACAGGCCTGAAAATTAAGACCCAGCCCTAACTGGGCCCTAACTGATCAGGCCCTACCCGGCCCTAAACTGTCGGGTTTGGGCAGAATTTAGAGAATTCTCCACAGAGTAAAAGTGAAATGCCTTATCAACACCATGTCCAGGTACAGAAAAGAAATATTATTTTTACTATAATAAAATAATTCAATATATATTATTTTTTCATGAGCCTGTTCGGGTTCTGTCCTGGTCGGGTTCGGGCACTAGAGTTTGAGAACTCTAGTGTAAGTTACAGCCTAAGAAACATAAGTTGAGTCTTCTCAAACGTATACAGTATAGTACTACTGCAAGTGCTGAGGGCCGAGATCGGAGTCTTATGAGAAATGTTTTTTTTTGTATTTTCAAGATTAACGGCCTCTTTCTTTTCCCCCTCTCATAATATAGTCCCAGTGGTGGCCCATGATCATGTAGTAAGAGATTTAGCAGCACTGAACTTCCCTCAGATGATTAAATGTACCAATCCAGACAGCGTCCAAGGCATGGCCCAGGATACAGTAGTAGGAAGTTTTTCATTGAGGAGCTTCGATAAGATGATTAAACATACCGTACCAGGCAGCATGCCAATACGGGACTACAGCAACTATGGCTGCTACTGCGGTCTTGGAGGTTCTGGAAGGCCTGTTGATCAGCTGGACAGGTAAGCTATACAATACACAGCCAGGGAGAGAGGTGGGAAAGTACTCAATAGCTTTACTTAAAGGTAATGTAGGCAACTTTAGTAAACACTGTTTTTGTAAACAGATTTTTTTTTTGTATAGAATCTATTGGCTCATTAGGAATCTGCTGCACACTGCTGTGCTGTGATTGGGTAAAATGTTGCCTGCATCAAAATGTACTTAACATGCTAAAAGTAAAGGCAGGCCTACTCATATTGCAGAATGTCCCATTTCACGTCCATTTGTGTGTGCACAAATGTGTACAAAATCTATTTATTGTAAAATAGCGGATCTACAAGCTCACTCTGCGTTGTGACATGTCAGGGATGGGCAGTGACCGTTTTAGGAGTTCTAGGAACAAAATGTACTAAGAATGTTTTATTCAGTGGTTCAAAGTTTATGTAGGTAATTTTCATGCATTTTGATCATAGATTTGGTCCCTTACTCCCTTAATAATTTTAATCAGGGGAATTTTCTGTTACTAGGCCCAATAAATATAATATATCACAGCATTGTTGCAGTATGCTGGTTTATTGCTTGTGACAGGTTGTTCATAGAACCTCTGTGTGGAATGGGAGAGTAAAAACACTTCATGACAATGTGCAAAAATGCACATACGATGCACTTCCGCATGAACTTTGCGTGAGCACACCCCCAACTGAACGCTCAGCACCTCTTACTATACGGCTTGGGACAGAATCTAGGTCAACCACATCCACCATAGCGCAAACAATGAAGCTTTCAGTTCTGCTATTTCAATTTACAATTTACAATTTAGGCATTTAGCAGACGCTCTTGATCCAGAGCTGGATCATTTAGCTCTTGATCCAGATCTGGAATTACTGGAATTTACAATACATTAATCCATTACATTAATCCATTAATCCATTAATCTGGATTTACAATACATTTTACAACATACAATGAAGCGCTAAAAACATTGTAATACATTAGGCAACCTATATAAGTCATTGCAGCAAGTACTGTGGGTTGGTATGTAATACAAGAACCCTGGGAGATGGAGTCTATCCCCGTTACAATGCTCTAGACCCCTGGGAGATGGAGTCTATCCCCGTTACAATGCTCTAGACCCCTGGGAGATGGAGTCTATCCCTGTTACAATGCTCTAGACCCCTGGGAGATGGAGTCTATCCCCATTACGATGCGCTACCATCAGATCCCAGTACTTCCTGCACGACTTGCCGCACCCAAGCCTGCACGCTACTCATACACTGAGTTGGAGGCGCCCAGAATCGAACCCATGACCTTGTGGTCCAAAGGCGAGTGAGCTACACGGACACAAAGTTATGCCTAAAGCCTTGGGGAAAGGACCTGATATGTGGGGATAAATCACTACGTACTGTATTGGTCTGTTGCGTTGTTGTTAGTGTTTGCTTGTTGTATTTATTGTTTTGTTTTTCCATTCTCTGTGTTTGTATCAGGTGCTGTCAGGTCCATGACGAATGCTACGGTTATGCCCAGCTACACGGTGCATGCTCGAACATCCTGCAGAGTCCTTACTTCGCATACTACCATTACACCTGTCAGCAAGCTACCAACACTGTCACCTGTCCCAGTGAGTGTATGTTGTCAACTACGGTTTGCTGGTTTGTTTTTTTGTTGTTTGTTAGTTTTTAGTCAGCCTATACAGCCCTGTGAACCCAGGCAGGTTGAGTATAGGTTCCTCAGCATGTAGAAAGTGAGACATGCAATAACTTTTGCATTCCTATATGGAAAAAAATGTATATGCGAACTCGAAATGGCACCTTAATATAAGATCCATAGTTTTTTTTTTTTTGTAAAGTGAAACATATATTAAACATATATAATCTAAATCTAAACGTTATCATGCTTTTGTAGCATAATACAAAAGCATCCCAGATAGCAAAATGCATTGATTCAACCAAAATTCAACGTTGAATCAATGCATTTTGCATTGATTCAACCAAAATTCAACGTTGAATCAATGCATTTTGCTATCTGGGATTGTAGCATGTGAAATGTCTAACTAGGGGGTTTCCTTTCCATCATGCTGAATTCTGTTAGTTGCCTACTTCAGTCTGATGTATCTCAGTTTTGTATGTCGTATGTAGTTTTTATAAATTACATATATATATATATATATATATATATATATATATATATATATATATATATATATATATATATATATATATATATATATATATATATATACACTCAACAAAAATATAAATGCAACACTTTTGTTTTTGCTCCCATTTTTCAGGGGATGGACTTAAAGCCCTAAAATTCATTCCAGATATACAATATAACCATTTCTCTCAAACACTGTTCACAAATCTGCCTAAATGTGTGATATTGAGCACTTCTGCTTTGTTAAGATAATCCATCCCACCTCACAGGTGTGCCACATTAACATGCAGATGTGACATCATGATTAGTGCACAGGTGTACCTCAGACTCTCCACAATAAAAAGACGCCCTGAAATGTGCAATTTTCTTTTGCCTTATTGGGTGTATGGGCCTCCGAACCAGTCAGTATCTGGTGTGACCACCATTTGCCTCATGCAGTGCAACACATCTTCTTCGCATAGAGTTTATCAGATTGTCAATTGTGGCCTGTGGAATGTTGGTCCACTCCTCTTCAATGGCTATGTAAAGTTGCTGGATATTAGTGGGTACTGGTATGCTGGTATGCGCTGTCAAAATGGTAATAATGTGGTAATATTGTGTTATTACCATTTTGACAGTGTGTACCAGTTCCCACAAATATCCAGCAACTTCACATAGATATTGAAGAGGAGTGGACCAACATTCCACAGGCCACAATTGACAATCTGATAAACTCTATGCGAAGAAGATGTGTTGCACTGCATGAGGCAAATGGTGGTCACACCAGATACTGACTGGTTCGGAGGCCCATACACCCAATAAGGCAAAAGAAAATTGCACATTTCAGGGTGTCTTTTTATTGTGGAGAGTCTGAGGTACACCTGTGCACTAACCATGATGTCAAATCTGCATCTTGATGTGGCACACCTGTGAGGTGGGATGGATTATCTTAACAAAGCAGAAGTGCTCAATATCACACATTTAGGCAGATTTGTGAACAGTGTTTGAGAGAAATGGTTATATTGTATATCTGGAATGAATTTTAGGGCTTTAAGTCCATCCCCTGAAAAATGGGAGCAAAAACAAAAGTGTTGCGTTTATATTTTTGTTGAGTGTATATATACAGTAACTTTACAAAGAAATACTATGGATCTTTTATTAACTTTCAAGAGTTTGTATATACGTTGTACATAATTTTCCATATGGGTTAAGACCTGTTGTACGTGGGTTTACTTTTTTGTTTGTTTGTTTGTCTTTCAGGGGAGAAAAACGGTGAATGCGAGCAGTTCATCTGTGAGTGTGACCGACAAGCAGCTCACTGTTTCGCCCAGGCGCCTTACAATGAGAAGTACTACAGATATCCACAACACAACTGTAAAAATATAGAGCTCTAGATCTGATGCAGTCCGGGTTCTCTGCATTTTTTTTTTTTTTACACAGAAGGGAATTTTTGATTGCACCACACATAAGGCAAAATGGTTTAAATTTCAGGTCCTTTGTTTACTTCCTTAAGAAAGTTTGCTTTCCCATCACTGTTAAGTTCTTGCTGATGAGACAAATAAGCAGAAGCAGCAGCAGCGTGGGAGAGTCATGAGACAAGAGCAGCGGTTTGATGTCCAATGTGTAAAACAGCAGCGATTTGACATGATCCTTTGGTCCTTCCCGAGTGTGTAGGAAATTTCAGCCACTTAGTAGTTTGGGTTGTTGTTCACATATTCGAAAGAACAGCTTATTCCCTGTTATCAAAGCCACGGATTACTCGCATAGTCAATTTAGCCGCAATGCAACTCTAGATTATTTTATATATATATTTTTATGGGCTGAATCTAGAGTTGCCATACACTCCATTGACTCCCAATGCCACACATTTTCATCTGTGATTTGCTTGTATTAAACAACGTTAAACAACGTTTAACTGCAAAGCTTTTGTGCCATAAAAATCCACCATAGACATGTCATGAGATACTTTCTGTCTAAAATATTCCACAAGCAACAACACCCAACGCCATTTTGACTTTTTAGAACAGGCCATGAAACAAGACCTGTGGAAGAGTGCTTGTTTAATACACTGTCACTGACGCCACCTGCGGTTTGAAAAAAGAACAGGCTTACCAGTAAAGTATGACATTGGTTCAATCACTGGTGTTATAAAGTATTATGTCACATGGTTACATTTCCCACCCCTTTTCCCCTCCTCGTATATTTTCTTTTCCCTTTTATCTCCTCTATGATTTGCTGCTTCTGGCTTTGCAGAAGTGAATATTGGTACATCTTAAATGTCACACATCTCCAAGCTGTTAAATAAACATCCCAATCAAAGAGAGGTCCATCATTACTTTTCCTCAGTGGTGAAAGTGGCTTTCAGTTCCTGCCGGAGCTATAAGTAATTTTAGTCTGCAACTTCTCTGTGAAGTTTGAACCCCCCAAGGGAAAAGTTATAGCCCTCACTAGAAAAGGTTTTGGAAACCCTGCCCTAGACCTTAATAGAAATGTAAATTGTAAAATGTCACAATGATAGTTAAATTCATAATAGTTTAGCAGAGACAGAAGTTGCAAAGTTGAAGTTACAGTGGTGATACACGCCATTGATGCGACAGTGTGCTGAATGCATGAATGAATGGATTGGCTGAATCACATGTAGATTTGTATGTTTTGTGAAGCACCAGGGCCTGAGTGGCATTAATACGGTACTGGTTGATTGTCCATAAATATAACATGTATTTCTTCTTCTGGATTATTTTCCTACATCAGGGCATAATGATCATTAAAAGTATATTATGCATCTACTGTTCCAGACTCCCCAGTCTCAGTTAAGTTTGAATGAAAGTACAGTGGAATTGTGTGCAGGATTTGTATACAGTAGGCTATTTGAGATACCGGTAGCTTAGTTTTGTTTTTTGTTTTGTTTTGTTTTTGTGAAAGAAAGATCCTCTCTCACACATTCATGCCACTGATCACCCTTCATTGTGCCAATGTTGGCCCCAGTACCAGCAGGCAGTGATGGGCAAGTTATTGGGAAAATGTAGTAACCTACACTACTTGTTACTCTCGAAAAAATGTAGCTAAGCTACACAACAAGCTATCCCTAGTAAATTGTAGCAAGATACACCACAAGCTACATGACAAAAGTAGCTTGATGTAGCTTGCTACATCATCACTACATGATATAAATATATATCTCAACTTAATGTACAACTTTCTGAGTAATAATCACAATAATAAAATAATATCAACAAATGTGTATTATGTATATTAGAGGGATGTATATTTTAGGTTTTCTACCCATTTAAAATGAGCGGAATTTGTGGCATACTGTACAGCAGAGGTTCACAAACTCCCAAAGTGGGATCTGGGGACCCTCAGGGGTCTTTGAGGGAGTTCCAGGGGGTCCCCAGCTAAATAATAGTGTGGAGCCGACTGGACCCCCTTATTGGTCTAAATGAACACATCGTAGTGCGCCACATTTTGAGATTTGAGATCACCTAGTTTGAGTGGGGGCCAAACTTGTAGTCTCTTTTCACGTATGCAATATTTACCATGTTTGTGACACAACACTGTGAGCTCGTAGATCAGCTATACTTAGCAAAGCTCTGTTAATTTGTATTCATGGAGTGTTCAATGGGTGACTCATAGCCATTAAGGGCCATTCACCTGAAGATTATGACTTACTAGGCTACATTTTATAGTAGGTAAAAACAGTGATTGATGGTTTTAGACAATAGGCAATCTATAGTGTAATATTACAAAATATAGGATGCTCCTGCATATTTTAATATGTTCTGTATTGAGATGCATGTACGGATGAGAAATGTAAATTAATAAGTGCAATGTAAATTAAAACTGGAAACTAATTTCATTGTCAAACTGATTATTAAACAAACGGACAATTTCTCTGAAGCTGTTCAGAAGAAGCATCAGAATACATAACAAAAGGACCTCTAGATGGTCCTCCAACATGTCTTCGCACCTAAGATACTCTAGTACTAGACTAAAGGGTAATGTTTAAATGGCCAAATTTATAGAAATTTCAGTTCAACCTGTCAGCTCAAACCCTGTCCATAGCAAGTTTCATACCATGTTTCGTAATTGATTTAGGATGGGATACGGTAGAGGTACATGAAGCTGAATAAGAAATTCCACTCAATCCTTTTCATTTTCTCAAGTTTTACCTCGTTTTTTGTCTCCACCAGGCCGGAGTCATGATGGGGAATATGATTTACCCTCCGTCCGTGTGTCCGTCCGTCGTCCGTCTGTCCGTCCGTCTGTTACCAGCTAATCTCCGGCGCTGTTTACCCGATCGATTTGCACACACACTCCCTGGATGCCAACGATGAACTTCTGCGCTGAAAATTTCAGAAGGGCCTAATATAGCGCCACCAGGAGGCTGATGCAATTATGCAATTATTGCAATTATTTGGGAAAAATCTGTGCGTGTGTCCGTCTGTTACCAGCTAATCTCCCAAACCGTTAACCCGATTGATGCCACAATTTGCACATACACTCCCTGTTTATAAATGAAATTCCCTCTCACGTATTAGGAGGACAATATCAGTCAGCAGAAAAAATGGGTTATTTTCGAATAATCTGTCATGGTTAAAATTGAGTTAATGGGTTTGTATAGGGAGGAGGCGGATGTGCTAAAATGAACATCAAATATCTAAATATTGAAAGGAGTAACTTATAAACTGTCTGGTGTGTTCACATGAGACTGAGTAGACCATAAAATGACCAAAAGTTTTTTTGTAAGTAGAATATCCCTTTAACACCGGAAAAAATATGGTTACATGGGAAACACCCATGATAACTCAAGTGATTAATTGCTGACAGAATAATCGATTACTACGTTGTAAATTAGTTGACAACTAATTACATCATCGATTTGATTACGATTAGTCATCGCAGCCCTACTAACTCATTACTCCCTAGACCTCCAGGGACTAACCTACTCCCTCAACTTACCTCTAGGGGTCCCCAGACACCCCACTTTGGGAACAACAGGTCTTCTAGATATGGACTTCCCTGTTTCTATCTGTATAAGTACAATCATAGTAGTCCATAATATCACATCATGTCAGAGACAACATGACTGGTGGTGCTCTGGTGCTGCTGTCAATCGTCTGTCTGCTAGCCTGTGAGTATCCAGCCTGGTTTATGTGGGGACAGCACTACTTGTCTGGTTTTACTTTCTATAGAACGTTTTGAAGTTTGCATTTATTTTTATTATTATTATTATTGTTATTATTCAATCAGTAGCATACAGTAATATAAGCTTTTGTATCTAGTATTAATAATACAAGTAGTTAATGGAAATGTAATTTTCCTAATCATTTTTAAGATTAAGACATATTTGTATTACCCTATTGGCCTGAATATAAGACTACCTCTTGTTGCTTGTAGTACTACTGCAAGTGCTATGGGTTGAGATGGAGTCTGAAGAGAAATGTCTGTTTGTTTTCTTTTTCCTACATTAGCGTCCTCTTTCTTTGTTCATAATACAGTCCCAGTGGTGGCCCATGATGTAAGAGTATGTGCAGTGTGGAACTTCAATACGATGATTCAATGTGCCGTACCAGGCAGTGTACCAATAGTACAGTACAGCAACTATGGCTGCTACTGTGGTTTAGGAGGCTCTGGAACGCCTGTGGATCAACTGGACAGGTAAGATACAAATTATAATACACACCCAAGGAGAGAGGAGGGGAAAGTACTCAATAGCTTTACTTAAAGGTAATAGAGCAGTGGTGTAAAAACCCAAATACAGAGTGGGCCAAAATAGAAAAATTGGTACAAGTCGAGGGCCGGTGATACCGGTTTGTGTTTCAACACCGGTTTACGATGACGTCCCTGTCAAACAGCAAAAAAGTAATTTCCCTTAAAAAATCGATTTCTCTTAATGGCAAGATAATTGTGAAGATGAAACTGCCTGCATTAAAAACTGTTTTAAGTTTTAATGAATAAGAAAAAAAAAATAGCAGGTGTTCACGTCTATGAGACGTGAACACCTGCTATTTTTTTTCTTCTGTGATCCTCACCAAGTGCTGCTTTCATAGTTAATTGATAAAGTAAATGAGACTGAGTTGAGGAAGTAAAACAATTAGTTGCATTCATTTCTTATCATGGTGTGTGCAATACACCAGAGGGCCAGTTCTAATACTAATTCAATATCATCCCGCGGGCCGAAGATAATCCATTCACAGGCCTGATTTGGCCCCCGGGCCTTGAGTTTGACGTGTAATAGAGGCGACTTTATGTACAAACACTGTTTGTAGACAGATTTGTTTAAAAACAGAATCTAACTCACCTCCACTCTATTGGCTCATTATGGACCTGCTGGAGACTGCTGTGCTGTGATTGGCTAAAACGCTGCCTCATCGCACCCCCCCCCCCTCTCTCACATTAGCATCGCCTTCCCTGAGCCTCACGAATGTTTTGTTTTCATGATTTGTTGACATCAACGAAGTTCTGGACCGTCTGCTACAGTATCAGTAGAAGCAACATAGAGGGGGGAAATGCAGAAAAATGTATAGCTATATATCTATTTTGATTTTGGCAAAAAAAGAAAAAGAGTTGCCTTTAAAGTACTAAAAGTAATAGTACTTATATTGCAGAATGTCCTGTTTCACAACCTGTGTGTACAAATGTGTCAAATAGAGGATCCATAAGATCACACTGCGTTGCGACATGTCAGGGATGGGCAATGAATTTTTGGTTACTAGGCCCAATAAATATAATATATCACAGTATCAGTGCCGTATGCTGGTTAATTGCTTGTGTCAGGTTGTTCATATAACCATTGTTTAGAATGGGAAAGGAAAAACACTTAATGAGAATGTGCAAAAATGCACATACAATGCAGTTCCACACTAACTTTGCGGTTGGGACAGAATCCAGGTCAACTACATCCACCATAGTGTATCTGTGCTGAAGCAAACAATATGTGGAAATAGCAGAACTGAAAGCTTGACAATGCTTGTTTAAGGTATAGCTTACTGTGCAAAGAAGAAGACGAAAAACAAGAAGGGGCCAAGCATTCCACTTCATGGACTGTTTGGTGCACATTTGTCATTGATTTGATTGATTGGTCTTCCATTCTCTGTGTCAGGTGCTGTCAGGTCCATGATAAATGCTACAGTGATGCCATGAAACACAGTGCATGCTGGAAGATCCTACAGAATCCTTACACCACACCCTACCGTTTCACCTGTCAGAAAGATACCAACACTGTCACCTGCACCAGTGAGTATATCAGGGCTGGATCTAGGCATGGGCATGGGGGGCATTGCTCCCCTAAAGGCTCTTGACTGCCCCACCAAACATGATGGCATGCAAAACAACCCCTATTTCAAAGATATTTTAAATGAAAGTGCTTATATTTAAAATCATTTGAAACGCTACTACTGCAATTGTCTCACCACTAACCCAACACCATTCATTATTAGCTTTATGCATGGTGTTGTCTGTTGCAACATCAACAACAACTGATGTTATTACTGATGCTTACTTGCCTAATATAAGATATAAATCTATAGAGAATTTAAATGAAAATGGTGTGGGTGCGCCTTCACCACCGAAGCCTAAATGTCATCATGCTTTTAATTGCCACTCGTGACATGTCTAACAAGTAAAAATAAGGATAGGGATATATAAATATGGATATGGACCTTATATCTGTTTTGTATGTCATATATAATTCTTATAAATTACAACATTGTATATGTTTTATATATGTTTCACTTTGCAAAGAAATACTATGGATCTTATGTTAGCTTTATTCTCTTATCTGAGGATTGTATGTAATGAAAGGTGCCAATTTCAAGAGTTTGCATAACACAGTATATAATTTTCCATATGGGTTACGTGGGTTTACTTTGTTTGTTTGTCATTCAGGAGAGGAAAACGGTGAATGCCAGCAGTTCATCTGTGAGTGTGACCGACAAGCAGCCCACTGTTTCGCCCAGGCGCCTTACAATGAGAAGTACTACAGATACCCCCAAGAAAACTGTAAAACTACTGAACTATGAAGCTCTAGATCCAGATCCCTGATCCAGTCCGTGTTCAGGGAACCCCGACTGTTTACACAGAAGGGAATTTTTAGTGATGATTACACCACATATTAGGCAAAATGGTTTAAATTTCAGTTCCTTAGTTTACTTCCTTAAGAAAGTTCCCTTTCTTCACCATCACTGTTAAGTTCAAATAGAGACAAATAATTACGTAATAAAGTGGTGCATTTTACAAATAATTACACGATGAGAGAGCTCTATCCAGTTCCATGTGTGATACATAGAGTTTTCAGTTCTTTATTTATTTTTCTTAGTTCTCTTTTGCTGACAACATGTCTATAGTCAAATGTTTCGTGCTTGTGGAATATTTTGGACAGAAAGTAGCTCATAACATGTCTACAGTGGAATTTTATGGCACAAAAGGTGTGCAGATAGAAAGAGGATAATTCAACCATTCCTTGCAGCTGCAATGTTGGTGAGTTTAATGTTGTATAATACAAGCAGATTGCAGATGAAAATTCGTGTCATTGGGAGTCAGTGGAGTGTATTGCAACTCTAGAGTTGCATTGTGGCTAGGATCAGTTGACACCTGCGCACAGATGTATGTCGTCATTACTCCATATACTCACCCATTAAATAATTCCACAGACCTGGTTTGCGATATAGTCCTCTACTTTCATATCCAGGCGAAAGCTGTGGAACAAAACATCTATTGAAAGCATGTTAATGAATGAATGAATTGGCTTAATCACATGTGATTTTGTGAAGCTCCAGGGCCTGAGAGGACATAATATGGCGCTGGTTGATTGTCCATAAATATAACATGTATTTCTTCTTCTAGATTATTTTTCTATATAACATCAGAAGTCCCTTGAGGGAAAGAATCCAAAACCCAGGGGGGTCCCCAGATGGGGTGGGTGATGGCCGTCAAATGTAGCCTGGATAAAGCCAGACTGAATCAGCTGTTGGCTGTTCTCTGACTATGATACCACATGTCCAGCAGGTGGAGCCATAGCATATTGCATCAGACACAGTGGCATACTGTACAGCAGAGGTTCACAAACTCCCAGTTCAAGCATTTCCCAAGCATTTCCTTCTCTGGAAAATTGGGGTGGCCAATCACTACACAGTATGTAAACATATTTGAATACTGTGTCCTGATTGGCCACCCCAATTCTCTGGAATAGGAAATGGTTGTACAATTGAGCTATTCCAGACCAATCTGCTGAAAGACATTTTTTATGCTGCTTACTGATTCGGTCTGGCTTTTATCCAGGCTAGGTCAAATGAAAATGTGGTTGTAACAGCCTGGCAGTCACTCTGAAGCACATGAAATATTGCCCTTTGCCCTTCCAGTGTCCAAGGCCATCCCAGGTGATAGTCCAGCCCTGTTGTTAATGTTGTGTAATACACACTACTACCCTCATGTTAAAGTGGCAGAATACAAACAGAAAGCCAGCCATGGTTAACAAGCAAGCAAACAAACACATTTTTATGGCCTTAGAGCTGTGAAAATCATTTATCATGGTGGCATGGTGGCACAGTGTTGGTGCTGTCGCCTCACAGCTAGAAGTAGGTCCTTGGTTTCGACTCCCGCTAGGGAAGCCACTGGGTGTTGGCGGCGTGTCTCCTCCTCTGCGTCATCAGTGACCATACCTGAGTTTGGTGAAAGGGCCTTTCTGTGTGGAGTTTGCATGTTCTCCCCGTGTGTATGTCAATAAATGCCAATTTTTGTTGTGGGATTATATTGTTTGCTGATGTTTTTACATGCAGTTTTATTGGTGTTGCGGTTTCGATACTTTGGACATGACTTTTTTATTCTGATAGTTATTTTGTGCTTGTGTCTTTTGCTTGTGATTTCACGTTAATTTAATAAATTAAACATAAATCATCGGTCGGCTTCAACCTCACTAACCAGCAGGGATTGCAACAGTTATTGTGTATATTTCAGTCAAGATTAGATTAAGGTTATTATCCAGTAACAGTAACATGAAAAAACAACAATTGATTTTTTTTCTCCGCAACATAGTTTTTATTTTAATTAAATAGAATCATCTGGGGAAAAGTATGGAGAAAACATTTCATATAAAACAAAAGAAATGAGTCTGCCTCACATTCACAAATCAAATGACTTTTACATGTTGTCCCGATTCTTTGAATTATGTTGTTTACAGGAATTTAGCTACAAAATAAGGTCCTGTTTGTTGTCCAATTTAGCTCAGAAAGAAAAAAATACATGTCTTATGTCACAATCCCAATAAAACCGAAGAATAATGAAATATTAATACAACATATTTAATAAACATTGTTATCCACAGGAATAGATTACAATTAAGTAAGGTCTTGGGTAACACGTCACACCACATAACTTTTATTGCTGTATTTCTAAGAAATCTACTGTTGCCCCTACAACCCGACCACGGATAAGTGCTTGAAGGTGCATGTATGGGACATTGCACAGAGAACAAATCTAACCTAAGCCTATTAGACATCACTTCCATAGTTAAATCATTTTGCTGAGGGAGACAATGTCTATAATGATTTGTGATTACTTTCACACAAAATGACAATAAAAAAGATAATAATAATGTAAATAAAACTCAAGTGTCATTAATTGCAACACTGATACTGGTACCTTTAAGTTGTTTTGTATCAAGACAAGTGGCACCCTATAGAGCTGAGCAGTCCCGCACATTTCAAGACACCGCCATGTTCCAGAAATGAAATCCTCATACATTTTTCTCATAGACTTCATAGACTTCAAAAATAAATGATACAGTATATATGAAGAAGATTACGCCGCAGACAAAGACAACTCGGGTCGTGACAAATCACAGAATATTATCATGTAATATCTAATTAGAAAGAAGTAAAAAAAACAGCAGGATACAACACTTTGTTTCATTTTTCTTCTTTAAAAATTATTTAATTGTCCTATACCTTTGCATGTGTCACCATGATTTGTCAAGACCCGAGTTGGCTTTGTCCGCTGCATTATCGTCTTCATATAAATAATTTTCAAAAGTCGATGAGGAGAATGGAGAATCCATTTCTGGATCACTGGCGATGTCACTAAAGGGGTGGGACTGCACAGCTCTATATTCACATACACAACTAAGTCCATATAACTTTGGTTTTCAACCACTGGTTCCAGGTGGTCCCCTGCAGCTAAATGATGGAGAGTTGGTGACCAAATGGACCCAATATACTGTACAGTAGATCTTCAACTCTTGAGAGGGTAAAATGAAACCAAATGGACCCGTAAGGCTCCAGCGAGTTGCATTGCTGTTAAACATCTGCATTACTTGATGCAATTAGTGAGCACAGAATAATTGTTATTTTGATAAACAATTGCCAAAAACACGGAATTGTAGACAAAATCATGTCCAATGACAACTAGATGTTGTTTAGTTATGCTGACAGGCTAAATGTCAAACGGTGGTCTGTGGCTCACAAGCTGAATAAATAGTGGGCCTTAAGAAAGGGCTTGAACAGCCACTGCCACAGAACAGGGGTTTTCAACCTTTTTGATGTCAGGGCCCACCATTTAACCAGCATTTGAACCACGGGCCACTATTTGAGGATATTTTACCCCCCAGACCCCACAACTAAAGTTTTCTTTTGCTTTTGTCCACAATAATAGGCTGGATTTGGGAAACAAAACAGGCAAAAAACCTAAAACCTAAGACCTAAATAACCAATACTCTTCTAGTTGTGTAGAGTTGAGCTGATTAAGATGATGAATATTTCAACTCTTGAGAGCGTAAAAATGAAACCAAATGAACCCGCAAGGGTCCATTTGGTTTCATTTTTACGTTCTCAAGAGTTACATCTGGTCAACCAACTTAGCTGAGGACCACCCGGAACCCTCTCAAGGACCACTGGTGGTCCCCAGACCACCTGTTGAAAACCCCTGCCATAGAATATTAAAAGTGTCCATGTATTCTCTGCTATGGCCTCTATGCCAGTTCAATGCCTTTATCTCCTTCTTGAAGAGTTGCTGCCTCTGTCTCTGTTGCTTTCTTTCCTCCCTTTGTTTCTTTTCTGGGCAAAAAAAGAAAGAAAAGAAAAAAAGGTGTTAGTATTCCAAATGTATTAGAGAAGTGAAAGTTTTAAAAAAAGAACATATAGTACTATATACTACTTAGATGTAGTATTACTTCCACTGTAGTTATTAATTCATTATTAATTATGTCTATATTTAAAAAGAAAGAACATATCACGCTCTGTAGCAGGTCTGTGATATATTTTCTTGTTATATTTTCTTGAGTCATCTGTATTTAGTTATCATGTATTCTGGTGTTTTACTTTATTTTTCCCTGAGATTTTTATTATTGTGTTCCATTTCCAGTTAGACTTGACATTCCACTGCATGTGTACCTTTATTTTGTACTAAGGCTGTCAGCATTAACTAGTTAATCGCGAGTTTACTCAGCCATGAGTTAACTCGATTATTTTTTTTAGTGCAAGATTAACTCACAGTAAAACCAAAGGCCAAGTGGGTCTATTTGGTTGTTATTGTTAAATATCTGCATCATTTAAGTTACTTTAAAAGTTAGTTTAGTTTAGTTTAGTTCTGGAAGTCTAAATAAATGTCATCAAATGGTGGTCTGTGACTTAAATGAAGAATAAATAATTGACCTTGATATGAATATTCTTGAAAAACACTCATTTAAGGTATATTTAGAACTCATAAAAAGATGCGATTTAATTGCGATTAATCAAAGATTAACTATGGGCAATCATGCGATTAATCGCGATTAAATTTCTTAATCGATTGACAGCTCTATTTTGTACCCTGTGAACACTGTCAGGACCGTGATGAATTAGTGACGTCTATGATTGTGTCCAGATCAAGTTGATCCAACACTAGTCAGATCTGTCCCAGAATAATCACCTGATTTCAACCAATACAAATCCTGTTCACTAAAGACAGACGTCCCTGGATGAATCAGAGAGAGACAGATTGAGGACAGACTGACTTGAATCATAACTAGCGTATTTTCCACACTATAAGGTGCACCGGATTATAAGGCGCACAGGAGAGAAGCTACTGCAGTCAACATAGAATAGAAGCTACTGCAGTCAAACGATTAATATACTGTATAATGCGCACTGGATTATAAGGCAAACATTAGTTTCAGAATGGTCACTATCGTGATGATTAAAGCTGTTAAGAACTGAGCTTCTCTTCGCCATAACAGAGTATACCATAATAGAGTTATTATACTGAATATAGGATAGGGAAGCCACCAGACGCCAGTGGTCTATCATGGCTGTGTTTTTCAGATCCAAGATACAATGAACTTGTAAGTCATGAGAGTTAGTTAGTTAGTTAGTTAGTTAGGTAGTTAGTTAGTTAGTTAGTTAGTTAGTTAGTTAGTTAGTTAGTTAGTTAGTTAGTTAGTTAGTTAGTTAGTTAGGTAGTTAGGTAGTTAGTTAGTTAGTTGGTGGTCTTGTTAGGTTTTTCCTAATAACATTTGTAGTATCCGAGCCCTGCTTTCTGATTGTGTTTTTCTGGTCTTCCATGAGTGATGTGAGATTCTCTGCCTCCACCTGCCTATCTACACTCAGGTCTCAAACATTTTGCCCTGCTCTGATACAGAACATGACTTTCCTCCAGTACCTTGATTTGACTGTCAGCACCACCACCAACGTAATGATCACAGCTCCAATGATTCCAAGCAGAATTCCAGCAATCATTCCTGTCAACATCATAAAAACAGGCCATTTACAATTCAGGCATTTAGCAGATGGTCTGCTGAGACGATTCCAGGTGGTCCCCAGCTAAATAATGCACAGTTGGTATACCAAATAGACCCTTATAGATCTGTAACTCCAGAGAGCGTAAAATGGAACCAAATGGACCCTTATGGGTCCATTTGGTTTCATTTCACACTCTCAAGAGTAAAATTACAGTATATTTAAACATCTGAAATAGTTTTTCATACATTTTCAAGAATCTACACTATTAAGAAAAATGTAGAGGAATTGTTATTAGAACATTTGGCTCAGTTATCTCTCAAATTTTCTAAAATTGTGGACACAAACTTGAAAATCCTTTCTTTTGGGTCAGGGAGACTAAACTCAACATCAAAGGCTGAAATGCAGAATAAATAGTGGTCTCTGGTATGAAAATGGTTGAAAACCACTGTCATAGACGACAATGAGTGGATTAGTATAGTGGGAACCACGTCTGTTCCTCGAGTCCAGACCAGACTGGTCATCATGCAGTGGGAAGCAGGGGTGGATCTAGGCATGGGCATGGGGGGGCAATGCCCCCCTAAATACCCAGTCTGCCCCACCAAACATGATGACATGCAAAACAACCCCAAGATATTTCAAATTAAAGTGCCTATAATTACAATGATCTGAAACACTACTACTGCTACTAACTAAATACAGCTGTGTCACCACTAAACCAACAGCATTTCATCATTGAAAACAGAAAACTCTCTGAGTCAGACCTTTAGCTTTATGCATGCTGTGTGTCTGTTGCAACTTCAACAACAGCTGATGTTATTATTGATGCTTTACTTGACTAATAAAAGTCCTGTAACTGAAAATGGTAAGGGTGCGGCTACATCATGAAGCCGCACCCATACCATTTTCTCCCCCCCCCCCCCCCCCAATTGGGAAATGTTACATCCGTGGGAAGTCTTCTGGGCGATGGTAACACCACTACAGCTCCAAAACCACATCAGACCAACTGGTAACTTTTTAAAAACCCTAACATTATAATTCATGGATTGCGTCACTGACCATAATTGTAATATACTTTCTCTATTTAAAATAATCGTGAGACAGAGACGAACGGACCAATATTCGGCAGGCATAATAGAGTTTTTTGCTTATTATTGAGATTCTTATTATTTTATTTTATAGATGTTTGTGCATCCGCTCACCAACGTTCGTGTCTGGTTCTTCCTCCTCCAGCTCATCACCGTCATCTAAGAAGAAATTCAAGTATAAATGTCAAATTATTATCCAATGTGATTACCATGTAAAAAAGCATGACACAGTTTCTAAAATATTAATAAGTAATAATCAGTTCAGTCAGATAACTCATGAAAAGATTTATTTAAAAATATTATAGACAACTTTTTTCATATACTTTTATATACAGTATATGTTTTGGCTTTTCCCCTCTAAGTCACTTGCACTTTGATGCTGCGACTGTTCCCATGCAGATAGACACTTGCCTTGCTCTGCAGACAGACCAGAACTTTGTTGTTATCAACAAATAATTGACATAGGGCTCATGAAAAGACGGTGCTAGTGTGTGTGGGAGAGAGGGGGGTGGGGGTTATAGGCAGTGTTTTAGCCAAGAAGTTGGACGTTGGACAACATGTCTTTCCATCCAGCATCTGTATAAAACACACCGCGTGGCATCAAGACACTGCGTCTTTTGTACGCAATGCAAAGTGTAGTGTGCGAGCAGCTAGATGAGCTTAAATACCAATGAGCTCTTCTCTAAGCCCCTGCACCCTTTGGGGTGGGGTTTGCTCACTGTCCATTGCCAATCCAAATACTTTAGCAACTGTTGCTATCCAGGTCAAGCTTTCCAGGTCAAGCTTTCCTCTTCCAACGTGTCTATTGGACAAGGCCGGATTGGGGAGCGGCTTAGTGAAGAGCTAATTGGTCAACTGACTGGTACCGGGACAGTACATCAGCTAATGAACATGGGTCTTGCAAATACTGAATACGCCCCCCAAAGAAATGCAGCATATAGAGTTGAGCAGTTCCATCCCTAATGTCACCCTTGTCCCAGAAATAGGATCATCACTCATTTTCCTCATAGACTTCTCGAAAATGGTTTATATAAACATGATTAAGCCGCGGACAAAGCCAACTCGAGTCATGACAAATCATGACAACCACCAAAATGTGCAAGAAGAAAAAAACGGCAGGATACAATACTTTTTGTTTCGTTTTTAATTTATATTTGATTGTCCCAAAACATTGTGTGTGTTGTCATGATTTGTTAAGACCAGAGCTTTGTCTGCGACATACTCGTCTTTATATAGATCATTTCTGAAAAGTCAATGAGGTAAATGAATGGGGAATCCATTTCTGGAACAAGGGCGACATCACAAGGGGGCGGTACTGCTCAGCTCTATAAACCACGTTATTATGTGAACAGCGTGAAACCAGTGAGTATACCTGACTCAACTAGACTCAACACCCAGGCTTTCATATTGGTTCGCGTTGCGCGAAATCGGAAAGCCTGGACTAATTTGTTACCCACAGTGGCCTAGAAGTGGGAGTCAACCTTTCGGGGTGGGTGTGGCTGTTAGAGAGATTCATTTTCTTTTGAATCGAAATACATACATATAAAAAGGTGTAAATTGTCTACTCATATCTGTATGGACAGTGGAGAAAATAATTATTTGATCCCCTCATGATTTTGTAAGTTTTCAGGATTAGAAAGAAATGAGCACTCTGTCATTTTTATGGTACTTTTATTTAAACAATAGAGACAGAATGTGAACAAAAATGAAGAAAATAATATTTAAAGGTCATGAATTATTTTGCGTTAGAGCTCGTGAAATAAGTATTTGATCCCTAAGCACAACCTGACTTAGTACTTGGTTGGCCCTTGTTGGCAAGCACGGAAGTCAGACGTTTCTTGTAGTTGGTCACCAAGTTTGCACAGATCTCAGGAGGGATTTTGGCCCACTCCTGGTTAGATCTTCTCTCCAAATCCTGAAGCTCTCAAGGCTGTTGCTTGCCAACTCGAAGCTCGAGCTCCCTCCATAGATTTTCTATGGGATTAAGGTCTGGAGACTGGCTAGGCCACTCCATGAGCTTAATGTGCTTCTTCGTGAGCCACTCCTTTGTTGCCTTGGCCGTATGTTTTGGGTCGTTGTCATGCTGGAAGACCCAGCCATGACCCATCTTCAGTGCTCTGGCTGAGGGAAGGAGGTTCTTGTCCAAGATCCTGCGGTACATGGCCACATCCATCGGCCACACAATGCGGTGAAGTTACCCTGTACCCTTAGCAGAGAGACCCAAAGCATAATATCTCCACCTCCATCGTTGACGGTGGGGATGGTATTGTTGGGTTTGTATTCAGCATTTCTCTCCCTCCAAAAACGACAAGTCAAATGGATGCCAAAGAGTTGAAGTTTGGTCTCTTCTGACCACATTACCTTCCCCGCAGCCTGGTTTGAATCATTTAGGCGTTCATTGGTGAACTTTAGACGGGCCTCTATGCGCCTTCTTGAGCAGAGGGACATGGCTGGGCACTGCAGGATTTCAATCCGTTATGGTGTACTGTGTTACCAATGGTTTTCTTGGTGACTGTGGTCCCAGCTGCCTTCAAATCATTAACAACAACACCATCCCCATCGTCAGGCATGGAGGTGGAAACATTATGCTTTGGGGCTGTTTCTCTGCTAAGGGTACAGGGCAACTTCACTGCATTGTGTGGCCGACGGATGGGGCCATGTACTGCAACATCTTGGACAAGAACCTCCTTCCCTCGCCAGAGCACTGAAGATGGGTCTTGAAGAAGCACATTAAGCTCATGGAGTGGCCTAGCCAGTCTCCAGACCTTAATCCTATAGAAAATCTATGGAGGGAGCTCGAGCTTCGAGTTGGCAAGCGCCTCGAAACCTTGAGGATTTGGGGAGGATATCTAAACAGGAGTGGGCTAAAATCTCTCCTGAGATGTGCGCAAACTTGGTGACCAACTACAAGAAACGTCTGACTTCTGTGCTTGCCAACAAGGGTTTCTCCACCAAGTACTAAGTCAGATTGTGCTTAGGGATCAAACACTTATTTCACAAGCTCTAATTTATAACCTTTAAATATTATTTTCTTATGGATATTTTTGTTCATATTCTGTCTCTATTTGTTTAAATAAAAGTACGATAAAATGACAGAATGCTCATTTCTTTCTAATCCTGAAAACCATATAACCAAATCATCAAGGGATCAAATAATTATTTTCTCCTCTGTACATTTACTAGGCCTACGCACATAATTCTACATTCATTGAAACTCACATTCATTGAACTCTGGAAGAAAGTATAGCCTACTTCTAGAGAAGAGAATACATAGGTCTAAAGGTTGCTGTGCGTATGGACAATCAACAACAGGTGGAAATATATCATTTTGGAGTGGTGTCATTAAACATAATGTCGATATGGCACACCGACTATCAAAAAAACAAAGACACGGCAATTAATCTCCAAAAGGTTGCCTACCCCTGGGCTAGTTCATGTTCTGTAGATCATGTTAATTATACCCAGGGGCGCCAATAAGGGCGAGACCAGGGGGACATGTCCCCTGCCACGTCCCAGGTTGTCCCATCCAACTTATTTAGGCGTTAGGGGGACCAGGGGGACACTGTCCCCCTCCAAGATCAGCTACTGCCATAGACTTAGGTCAATAAATTTAGAACCTCCTAAAGGAACTGGTAGACTGCAACTGCAGTATTTTTCTTGTGAGCTCAGACAGTGCTTTTGATTGAATACTTATACTGTTGCATAGGAATAAAGGTACAGTTTCTTGACACTACAGTTAGTTCACTGGTACAACATGGTCAACTAAGAGGATAAATACAGCAAGAAAGCTTTTGGGCTTGTTTGAATCAGTCCTTTTTCGAACTGGCGAAAAAAAAGGTATTCCCGTCAGCCCGTGTTGGGGGGACGGGGGCGAAAGGGGATGGGGGGGGGGCTAAAAATGGGGGGACATCACTGATTTTTTTCTCCTCCCCTCTCCTCCTGCCCCCCCCTACTTTTTATTAGGTTTGCCCCTATACCATATCATTGCTCACCGTGGATTCCAGCGCAGGTGGCATTGCAGCTTGCCTGGTCGAAGAACCTGTTTCCGTTTCCGAAGCAGCCGGTCCACAGGAACTTCTTACATTTGTCATGAATGGAGTCGTAGTAGTAACGCAGATAGTTACCCTGGCAACCACCCTTTAGGTGTTTCATGTGACAGGCGTCCACCGCTGTGAGGAGAGTAGAGAAGAGATAATGATTAATGATGTTCTACTTCTGCATCTGCATTTGAGGTTTGCCAGTTCCCGGTATCATAATGCATCATAATGCATGCACCCGGTATCATAATTTAAAAATAAATGAAAACAGTAAATGGAAAAGTGCGGGCCCCTCACGTATTAGAAGGACAAGGGGTGCAATTCCAGATCGCTTGGTGTAGCCAGGTATGGTGTAAGTCCTCTCATTGGCTGCATGGCAGCAAATCAGGTTTGGGGCCGTGCTCATTGGTTGCATGGCAGCAAATCAGGTCTGGGGCCTTGGGTAGGCCGAAAGCCTATACCACCAGCCCTGGGCCTGAGCTTACCAAATAATTACCCAGAATAATTAAAACCTGCAAGTCAAAAGGTTCAGAAATCACCTGACCCCCCCAATTAAAAATGTTACTGCACTCCCCTGCTTTGTTCATCATGATTTGAAGCTCTTGATGACTGGTTTTAATTATTCTGGATAACTATTTGGTAGGCCCAGGCCCAGGCCTGGTGGTATAGGCTTTCGGGCCTACCTCAAGGGCCCAGACCTGATTTGCTGCCATGCAACCAATGAGCACGGCCCCAAACCTGATTTGCTGCCATGCAGCCAATGAGAGGACTTACACCATACCTGGCTACACCAAGCGATCTGGAATTGCACCCAATATCAACCGCCGGAAAAAAAAGGTTGGGTGTTTCTGATGAAAGTATCATGGTTAAAATTGAATTTGAAGTTGTAGCTTAAAACTTACTTAAAAGCTGAAGTGTGCCACTGCTTCCAAACGCGCGCGCATGGACACGCACACACGCACACAAACCCACTGACACTGTACGGAGAGATCTAGAAAATGTCTAAAAAGGTCTAAAAGTGGAAGTTTTTTAGAGGTCTAATCTTAGTTTATACATTGATTAGCAACTAATTAACGTCTATATTAGATTAGATGTTTATTAGACGTCTAAGGCCTCTAAGAAGCTTCTACTTTTAGACCTTTTGGATCATGCCAACGCATCCCTATAGACCAGAGATTTTCAACAGGTGCTCCGGGGACCACCAGTGGTCCTTGAGATGGTTCCAGGTGGTCCCCAGGCTAAATGATGGAAGGTTGGGTAACCAGATGTAACTCTTGAGAGTGTGAAAATGAAACCAAATGGACCCTTGTGGGTCCATTTGGTTTCATTTTCACACTCTCAAGAGTTAAAATATTCATCTGAATTAGCACCACTTAATTAAAAGCAAAATAAATAAATAAATAAATAAATTAAAAAGCAAAAAAAATAAAAGCAAAGCAACTGTCGTATCTGGAGAGAACCCACATTAAACGTCTATAGTTAAATTCCATTATTTGTACATAAAGCTAAAGTTAAATGTATCCACTAATATAATATTGCACAGGTCTGTTAAAGGCGTTCACAGTCTTGAGTTAATGATGGCTATTGCCTAGGGCAAATGGCATTCCTTAGTGGCCAAAACTTGGGTTGGGTCAGTCAGTGGCCTGACAGGGGGCATTGACTGTTTTACCTGAGGCTGATGTGTACAGATAACATCTGTTAACCTGTAAGTTGTTCAAGAACGGACCCACACACACACACACACACACACACACACACACACACACACACACACACACACACACACCCACACACACACACACACACACACACCCACACACACACACACGTAGACCCCACCTACTTAGACACACCCATACCTTTACTGGTTTTGTGATATATGCATTGGTTAGGTTGAGATTCGGGACAGACACTGAGGGACGGGAGAGGCAGCCACACAGGGAGAGAGACTCGCTCTCTCCCTCTCTCTCGCCCTCACCCCACGATGCGTTTTGTTACCTATGCTGTTAAGAATTGCCTGTCCTTGATTTGAGTCAAGTCTATGCTCATTGAAAATAAAAGACCACGATGAGACAACGAAGAACCAATTGCCTTGGGTTGTCCTTCCTTCCTGATGTGATGATGCACGCACAAATAAGACCCTTAGTCCGGGCGCACCCAGGCGCCCGGACGCACCCGACGACCTGCGATGCCATGCAGCACCAGAAACTTCAAAGCAACAAAAAAATACACTATTCTGTAATTTATTGTCATTCCATGGATCTACAATTGTACAGCACACAGAAAATGGTAATATCATGCAATTCAGCGTGTCCAAATGGACCCTTGCGGGTCCAATTGGTTTCCTGTTTACACTCTTAAGAGTAAAAATATGCATCAAATGAATTAGCCTACACAACTAGAGAATGTAGAAGATTAATGATCAATTTGATCTGTATGTTTAAGTGTTTTGTTTCTGAAATCCAGCCTGGAATTTTGGACAGGTTTTTGGGGTGAAAATGTCATCAAATGGTGGTCCTCCTTCGTGGCTAAAATGCTGAATAAATAGTGGGCCCTGGTGTCAATTGAATGATTGAAAACCACTGCATTATGAATGGAGTTAAGTGAAGGTCATCTTACCATTCACGGGGTATTTGGACTCTGCGTTCGCCGAACATGTTCTGATGCAGTCTCTCTCGTTTGTGAACCGATTGAGATTCCCTCCCTCTCCCATGTAGAAGAAAGGATAGCACTTGTCCTCCTTCTGGTTGTAATACAAGGCGAGGGTCATGTTTGCCCCGGTGCCTTCGTCTTTGGGCAGGATACAGTGTTCTGTTGGTCGACAATGAGAAGAAAGAATACATTATTTGCACATTATTCGCGGAAAACATTGAAAGTGGAATATTAAACCCTGCTGTAAAAAACAGCATGCATAACCAGCATAAACCAGCATACCAGCATCCAGGCAAAACCAGCATATGTTGTGTTTTGTAGCTGGTATGCTGGTCCACCAGCTAGACCAGCATAAATCACCAGATAGACCAGCTTCGACCAGCATGGACCAGCAAAGACCAGCATGGAAATCATGTTGTTTTTTCGAGCAGGCAAAGTAGTTTAAAATAGAGGGTCAGTCCACGTCCCACCAGAGTGTTAATTTTTGCTTTACTGGATTCTACTGGGAATTAGAGATGTTCCGATATAAGTATCATATCAGCAACTCCTCCGGATCCCTAAATCTAAACTGAAATCTCGGAGAGATAGATGGTTCTCTGTGGCGGAGGGAACCCACACTGTGGAATGACCTTCCACCTCAGGTCAGAGCCTCGCAAAATTTGTCTGTTTAAATCACATCTGTACTCCTTGGCGTTCGTCCATCCTGGCTGAATACGTCAAGAACGATTTCCAGACTCGATGGTATTTCCGTATAGAACCCCTAATTGGATACTTTAATTCCTCAAGTTTGAGATGTGACATGACCTCTTCCACCCAACGCCTATGCACTGGTGATGTCGCTTTTTTCCAGTCAAATAAAATTAAACGTTTGGCCAACAAGGACGAGAATGCTATGGCTTCAGTCTGGTGAGCCGGAACAGGGACTCCCTCTGGGAGGACCCCAAACAGCACTGTCATTGGATTGGGATTGATATCGAAGTTACACATTATGTGAGAAGGTCTTAAAGGTAGGGGAAGTGATTTCACTTTTGTCAGATATCACCCAAAAAATATTTTTTTTCTGTTAAAATGCTCTATTATAAGGTGTGGAAACCACATATGGAGTTTCCCCCTCCCCCACGTTAGCAGAGGAGCTAATAAAAGTTCCCCAGGTCACCACAATTCTCCTCCAATCAGGAGCGAGCAGCAGGTTCACATAGTGTAGCTACTGTTGGGGGCCCCTAGTGCACCAGGCTGGTACTACACCATGAATTTCAAATCACTTCCCTACTTTTAAATATCACCTTCCAATATGTAGTCAACCTGGGACTGCAACTGTCCAAGTTTGGGTTCAGTTAAAAATATATACAATGTCAAAATTTGTATAGGCTTCAACAAGGAAATACAAGTGTTGGGTTGATATCACTACGAATAAATATAATAAAAACACCATGCTAAAAAGTTTCTCACAAAACAAGGTAAAAATGCACCCTGTGCAAGAAATGTCATGTGACGTTCTCACAGTCAAGGTCAGAGTTGACTGGTGTTGCTGGAGGGAAGTTGAATGCTTTGGTAACACCAAAAAGTGACGACTACAAATTTGATCTGCACAAGGTTCAAAGGCTCACACGGTACATCCTTATTGTTTTCTTTTTCTGTGATGCATTGTTGCCTAATTTACTTACTGTATTGTGAACTGCAGACGTTATTATGGAAACTACTGTTTCCTAGAAAGCTGCGTGGTTCTGGGAGCGCCATAGAGACGGCCATATATTTGATCTGCACTGGTTTAAGGCGCACACGGTACTATTCTTTATTGTTTTTCCTTTTATTGTGAAATATTGTTGTGAATTGCTTACTGTTAATGCATTGCAGATCTGTCAGACCGTGTTATATTGTGGATATTCATGGACTCAGAATAAATAAAATGTCCTCTTTCTTATAGTTTTCACGGTGTCCATGGTTGATGTGTGAAGGCAATGAAACCAAAATTCGGAGGAACAAAAAAAAAGGCGGGACGTTCCAAATGGAAACGCACCGTTGTAAATAATGGACTTACTACAACGCCTTTATGACACTCTATACTCAACTGTATGATTCAGAGCGAAAACTCATCAAGAGATATCTCTGTTCGCATGACTAATGTTTAACCAGCCTCATCGGCTGACAGACCCACTCCTTTTTATGGCTGGCAGTAAAAAACGTCTCATTTATGGCTCCTTGCTGTAGTTTCACGCAGCGCTCCCTCCCGCCCTTTATAGATTTCCGCATAAGGCCAGTATAGTTTCGCCCCCGCAACAGTAAAATAAGCTTAAACCTCCTTTACTACTAAAATACTTTTAGGGGGGGGGGGGGGGGGGGGCTTTCCGTAATTATAATGTGTTATAATGTTGGTTTTGCAGTGATGACGGTGAGGAGGACAGCGGCACTACTTCACACCGTCGTTCACAGAACAATCAGGCTATAGCTAAGTCAGCAGTGATGTCAGTGGTGAGGAGAGAAGAGGCAGATTATGGAGTCCGTTCTGCACAATCATTAACAATGAGCAAATAGCATCAAGCAGGATATTAGGCCTACGCTATGTGCATGTTCTTACGTCTTGTCTCCCCCCATGGCTAGCTAGAGGCAGTCATTATTGTTGGCTTTACAGGTGCAAGTTCCTGCTTGACAATATGCTGCTGTCAAAGGAGGAAGAGAATAAGCTTTGTAATGGATGCTTAGCTACTCCCTAGCAGTGTTTGCCAATACCTGCCAACATCCAAAATGCACTATAGTGGCACTTCCAAAACGCACTAGAATGCGCTAGAGCAGGTTGGTTTTCAACCAGTTTCATACCAGGGCCCACTATTTATTCTGTATTTTAGAGTTGAGATGTTGAGTTGATGTTGAGTTTAGTCTCTCGGGCTAATTTAGTCTCTCGGGAGAATTTAGAAAAAACTGGCAAAATGTTGGTCAAAATTGTACATTTTTAGATTCTTGAAAATTAGGTAATTCAGATGTTTTACTTTACTTACGATCTCAACAGTTACAGATCTATAAGTCAGGGGTAGACATTAAGGGAAATTTGCCACTGGCCCTTTGGGCCAGTGGCTTTTAAGAATCACTGGCCCCACAACTGTAACCACTGGCCCAGGTAATCGATCCCCATAGTCTGCAAAAAAGACCAGCATTTATTAATGCATTAAATGCATTCAAGTTAACAGCACTCTTTTCATGGGGGTCAAAACCAGTAGACCGTTCAGCAAGCTGACCCTTATACAATGCAGAATGCCTAAAATATTTTTTGTGCTATTAAACAAAATATAAATAAAACTTGAACAATTACAAAACAACACCATCATATTGTGAAATAAAAATAATAGGGCATTTTACCACTGGCCCCATCGGGCCAGTATAGGGCGCCATCTGGTGGCCCGCACGTGTTTTCAAACCTGTTTCGGGCCATCGGGCCAATTATAATGTCGACCCCTGTATAAGGGTCCATTTGGTTACCAATGGCCCTTTCTAGGACGAAAGGAGGACTTCATCATAGGAGAAATGGTGAAAAACCACCCCAACTCACCAACAACCATTTGTACCATTTGTAACTATGTCCAAAGTAGGCCTATGCCAGTTTTACTCATGTATATTCCTATGGAAATAAAAAGATAAATGCCTCTCTCTCACTCTGTCCCTCTGGCCACTGGTCAGAGGAATCCCCCATCCATATTCGAACACACACACACACACACACACACACACACACACACACACACACACACACACACACACACACACACACACACACACACACTCAGTGGGGTGTGTATGGGGCAAGTCATTATGTGCATGCGTTGACTGTGGATTTAAAAAATAATAACCAATCCAAATAAAAATTGAAATCTAGCCTAACAGTATGAATGCCATATATATGTAGGCTACGGACGGTCTTTAGGTTGCAGAAGGTTTATTATCTTATTGACAAAAACCGAACGAACAGGCCCTGAAGATTGATTTCACGCCGATATAACGTCAGTTGAAATAAGTCGCAATTTTAATTTAAGAAGTTAATGTTTAAGAAGGGAAAAAAGGGTTAACATACCAGGAATATCCGAGTAGATGTTGTGGAAAGTTGCAAAAGCAATCCCCAAAACCAGAAAGAGTTTCATGTTGCTTGTGTTGTGTCTGTCGGCGGAGTGAGCGCTGGCTGTAAAACAGGCCTATGGATTGAGGACTGGGTTGGTCCTTGTCATCATTAACCTTTGGACCCTGCAGACGTTCACTATCAGAGCACCCAATGAATGATGGGCCCGTCTTAGGGGTTCATATGAACCAATCACCGTTAAGACTGCTGCTTTGATAACGGCCATCCTAGAAAACTATGTGGTTTCTTCAGGGACTTCTGAATAAAGAAGTGAAACTACTGTATTGTAAATGACAATTCAGACTGAGGTCAGGCTAGTACCAGAGCCTTCCAGGGGAGAGTTGCGATATTCCCATTCACTCCTATGTGCCAGGTCGCTCGTGCTGCTGGAGGAGCATAGAGCCAACAGCACCCCATTCACACACACTGTTAACAACTGACAATCTGCTGGAGGAGCATAGAGCCAACAGCACCCCATTCACACACACTGTTAACAACTGACAATCTGCTGGAGGAGCATAGAGCCAACAGCACCCCATTCACACACTGTTAACAACTGACAATCTGCTGGAGGAGCATAGAGCCAACCAGCGCCGTCCTTCCGAATACGCGGGATACGCAGAGAGCGTAGGGCACGCACTCTGCCCAGGGGCACCACAATGAGCTGCGCAACTTGCGCAGTATTATATATTCCTGTGCTGGCTTCTTCAAGTTGCAATGGCACAGCGAGAACGACCGTCCGTCCCATCCCGTGTGTGTGTGTGTGTGTGTGTGTGTGTGTGTGTGTGTGTGTGTGTGTGTGTGTGTGTGTGTGTGTGTGTGTGTGTGTGTGTGTGTGTGTGTGTGTGTGGCTGAAGCGCTCCCCCCTCCCTTCTTCGCACGTGCAGCTGGTGGCTGTTGTATTGAAACCCGACACCGCCTACCCACTTGTTTAACACAAGTGAAGACTGCGTGCAGACTCAGAGCACAGAAAACAGAAAGAAGCACATTTGGAGCCAAACTTGCAGGTATGTTGATTAATTAGTATTACTAACATTAGGAGAAATGGGTATGGGGATATGTACCTGTGTCTCAACCCCACCGTTGTTGTTGTTGTTGTGTGACACACAGGCTGCGTGTTAGCGGCTAGTTAGCCTGTGTTTATGTTGTGAGCTTGTGCAGGCAGTCTAGTCTCACCGACTATGAGTGATATTTATTATGGTGTTAACTTTATGGTAAAATTGAAATATGTAGGCCTGTTTAAAAACATGACATTATTTATTGTGCACTTTGCTATTCTATATATTGCATGTCAGACAGACCGTAACATAACCAGCTTTTTATCCTCACAGTCAGTGGCAGTAAAGTTTTGCACATTTTGGTTATGTGCATGAAATGTATGCTATATCTATATTTATGCAGGCTCAATGCTGAAATTTGTACAAGGGAACCAGTAAGGAACAACCATCTGGTAAAGATGGTTGTATTGATTGCTTAAAAGGAGGAACCCTGACTAACAAGGCAATTATGCCTTAAATTATACATGCCCTCTACAACTACAATATAATTATAATGAATATACCAATCATTTTAAAATGCATATGCTATTAAAACAAACTCCATGCTTCCTGATGAGCATAAAAACATTATTTTAAATACGTTTTCACCTTTAACTCTTGACATGATCATTAAATTGTGTTCATCAACCTTACAGATGCTCAGCAGCACAATGAGCATACAGTCTGTTCAGAAGTTGGACCCAGCCATGACCAACAACAGTTACCAAGCAGCAGTAGTGATGGATTGGGTGCATCATCAGTAGGAGGCTATGTACTGTATGTGTGTCCATAAGCCTCTCTCTATACATTTGAAATGATTAATAGTGAAATAGGGGAAGACACACAAGTAACTAGACAGTTAATTGACATGATTCTTAAAGTGTGTGCACCATCCTTACAGATTAACAGCAGCACACAGCCCTGAGCAACAGCCACCAAGCTGTTCAGAAGGTACAAGAGCCTGCCCTGACCAACAGCCACCAAGCTGTTCAGAAGGTACAAGAGCCTGCCCTGACCAACAGCCACCTAGCCGTTCAGAAGGTACAAGAGCCTGCCCTGACCAACAGCCACCTAGCCGTTCAGAAGGTACAAGAGCCTGCCCTGACCAACAGCCACCTAGCCGTTCAGAAGGTACAAGAGCCTGCCCTGACCAACAGCCACCAAGCTGTTCAGAAGGTACAAGAGCCTGCCCTGACCAACAGCCACCAAGCTGTTCAGAAGGTACAAGAGCCTGCCCTGACCAACAGCCACCTAGCCGTTCAGAAGGTACAAGAGCCTGCCCTGACCAACAGCCACCAAGCTGTTCAGAAGGTACAAGAGCCTGCCCTGACCAACAGCCACCAAGCTGTTCAGAAGGTACAAGAGCCTGCCCTGACCAACAGCCACCTAGCCGTTCAGAAGGTACAAGAGCCTGCCCTGACCAACAGCCACCTAGCTGTTCAGAAGGTACAAGAGCCTGCCCTGACCAACAGCCACCAAGCAGCAGTATTGATGGCACTGGTGTTATTGTTGTTAAATCTTGCACTGTCAAATTCTATCTTTAACTATACCTCTTGTTTTGGATTGTTTTGTATCAAAACTGAAAGCAGTAGTTGTGATTTACCCTGTCAATTGGGTATTTGCACCTTATACTGTACTGCATGTTAGTAGCAAACGCAGTGCAACACTGTTTAATATAACCTGCTGTCAAATGACAATAAACTAGATCCATCTTCTTGAAAAGAAGATCACGCCTTGAAGTAAATCATTTAATTTTTGTTTTCTTAATATTGCGTTTTATGTATGTATTTATGTATCGATCAGTCAGGGCGCTAGACGGGGGGGGGGCAACAAGCAGCTACTTGTGCGTAGGGCAACAGAAAGGCCAGGGACAGCCCTGGAGCCAACAGCACCCCATTCACACACACTGTTAACAACTGACAATCTGCTGGAGGAGCATAGAGCCAACAGCACCCCATTCACACACACTGTTAACAACTGACAATCTGCTGGAGGAGCATAGAGCCAACAGCACCCCATTCACACACACTGTTAACAACTGACAATCTGCTGGAGGAGCATAGAGCCAACAGCACCCCATTCACACACACTGTTAACAACTGACAATCACGCGATACGGAGTGTCTCGCAAGACTGCCTGCGAGGCTGCTCTGAGTGCAATGTAGCAGTAGGAGTATGCAGAAATGCGTTGGACTCAGATATTTAATCCAGCTTTAATGACTTTAAAACCCTTGTTCTTTAATAATAGTACAACACAAACATTACAGAGACTGTAGTCGTGACTGAACGTTACTTTAAAACAGTTGTCGTTTGGCATGCGTACCTAAAATAGCTCTTATTTGCACCGTTCTCGTTGAAAACAATGTATTCCCAAACTGCAGTTAGGACTCAGAGAGGCTCTGTATAGTCACGTGACGACTGGCTGCTCCGCTCTGGTTTCTGACCCCTCAATATCCGAACTCTCCTACTAGAAGGCTCTGGCTGTGGTGTATTCGTTAGAATGGTTCAGCCTACACACCCCTACAGTGGTATGGTGTCGCCCGGGCCCGGATATGCTTAGAATAGGCGGGAGTCCTACACTACTATCTAACGCTACTACAATGCACGAGAACGTACTGACTGAGCTGATCTGTTGTTAATAAAAGCCTACAGTGACAGTAACCCTCATCGTAGCAGAACCTGAATGCTTCCTAAGTAATTATTACACGACACTGGCTAGTACAAACCAGGCCTAGACCACAGACGACAGCTGTCACACAAAGCGTGGGAAAATGTCTCAGAGTCCTGTCAATCACTAGAGGAACCTGACAAGACCTACTGTATCAGAGAAGCCATATGTCCATATGACCTCCTCAAGGCCATTTTTTACGTTATATGATACAGTATTATTATTAATGATAATATTTTAATTTAAATGTATCAGTGTTATGTAGGAAAGGAACCACATTGAGGTGTTTTAGATATAGTACACTCATGTTGCTTTAAAGGGGCGTGGGTGCGGTATGGGTGTGGCTTCATCGCCGGTTCGCGCCATGGGCGATGAAGTCGCACGCATACCATTTTCGGTTACAGGACTTTTATTAGTCAAGTAAAGCATTAATAATAACATCAGTTGTTGTTGAAGTTGCAACAGACACGCAGCATGCATAAAGCTAAAGGTCTGACTCAGAGAGTTTTCTGTTTTCAATGAAATGCTGTTGGTTTAGTGGTGACACAGCTGTAGTTAGTTAGTAGCAGTAGTAGTGTTTCAATTCATTTTAATTATAAGCACTTTAATTTGAAATATCTTGGGTTGTTTGCATGCCATTGTGTTTGGTGGGGCAGTCAGGGCATTTAGGGGGGCATTGCCCCCCCATGCCTATGCCTAGATCCGCCTCTGGCTGTGCGTATGGACAATCAAAATTGGGTGGAAATATATAATTTTGATCTTGTCATAAAACACCGACTATCAAGAAAATGAAGACGCAGCACTTCATCTCAGAAAGGTTTGCCTATCCCTGGTTTAAACATTACCAAAGACTTAAAAAGGCTCCAGCTAGACTCCAGCAACAGGCCAGCACAGAATAGATAACACGTTTTCGTCCCTTTTCTCTGAACACGTTGGGACGTGATATGCACCAAAAATAAAAATTACCTGGAGTGATTGTGTTGACTGCAGCAATAGCTGTAAGGTTTTGGATAGGGTTCAGATGAAGTGTAGTCTGTGAAAAAAGACAGTGATCTCACAGACTATTTTGCATGCTATTTGGGTATTTCAGTTATAGACTGTTTACTGTGTGACTGTGTCTCAACATGAGAGATTTGAATTTAGTATGCTGTCTCTGATTGCAATCATGAGGTCATAGTTTGACTTACTGCTGCTTAAGTTCCACTAAATAGATAAATATTGATCTTCAAACTCACAATGCCTCGCTAAAACGTGAGCTACTGAGCTTGTAAATCAACTACTTTGAAATGATCAATCAATCTGTATTTCAGACTACAGGGTCTATATTAGGGATGTCCCAATGCCACTTTTTTCATTTCCGATCCAATCCCGATACCACAATCTCTGTGTCAGCCGATACCGATACCAAATACCGATACCAGAGAAGAATACGTATATATAATGATATAAAAGAAAAAAAGATCTTAAATGAAGTCCACCAACTGGGAACAGCAGACTCCTTACTGAAATGTGCACATGGGCAACTCTAAAGCACACTCCACTTGGACCAACATTTTATTTAACTACCATATTGTCAACCCCTTACCCCTGTGTCAGACCTGCAGTTGGACTGGTATATTTACCAATACAGATATGACCCCATAATGACAACTAAGCATTGATACTGATGCCATACTTTTTCAGATACCAATAAAGTATCAGGATATCCCTAGTCTATATTTACAATAGACTATAGACTATAGGTCCCCTGTATTGCAATAGAGGGGAGAATACAACAGAAAACAATAACACTGCTACAATAGGCTATTATTTGAAAATTTCACCAAATTGCTTGACTAGTTTTTGCAGTTTTTATAATAGAGTATAATGTTGTCTCCAAAGAGTATGTTTTGCCCTGTGTGTCCGTTTGTCCGTCTCTATCTCTGTCCGTTACCAGCTAATCTCCGGCACCTCTAATCCGATCGCTGCCACACTTTGCACACACACTCTCTGGATGCCAACAATGAACCTCTGCCCATAAGTTTCCATTTTCCACAACGGCCTGTTATAGCACCACCCAGGGGCGGATCTAGGCATGGGCATGGGAGGGGGGGCGATGCCCCCCTAAATGCCCAGCTACGCCCATGTATGCATTTTATCCTCACCTCTAATAATTCTGGTACACACACTTGTTGCTGCAAAGCTCAACATTTTCGTCATTAAAAACATCTTATAATGCCAACAGCAGATCTCTGCCCCCAAAATGAAATCACAAATCATCCATTTAAATGTATAATTATGACAACCTAAAACTTGAACCTTGGCAAAAAAAAAAGTCCTTAACTAATCGACAAGTTGTCAAATGCCTAAAATAATCCACCAATGGAGAGGTTCAGTGGAGGGGCGCGTCTTGCCTGTCCCACACGGCGCATGTTGTTTTTGTTTCACATGCTGGAGCAGTGGCCATTGCGCTGCGCCGCTGCGCACAGTGCGCACAGCGCGCAACACTGCCTTGCCTTCCCGCCTGACCGCTGTTCGCTTCGCTGCAGCTGTAATGAGTGAGTTGGACTGAGACTGACCGAGTGACTCCATAAGGATGCGGTGGAGAGAGCCGTTGAGCTGTCATCATCATCACCATGCCACTCTCCTTCCTCTTCTGTCCGGACCGGTGGCGGTCACTGTTCACCCCATAGGTTCACCCTCATGGCTCTGACGTCAAGAGCTACAACAAAGCGTGTCGTAGCTGTCTAGTGTCTTACTATAAAAGCGGAGACTTTGAGGAGGCAGGAGGAGTTATGTGTGTGAGTGTGTGTGTTTGTGTGTGAGTGTGCGCTGCTGTCTTTGAAGACCACACACTGATTAGCCCAGCTGGAACCAAACATGCAGGTCACTGTGAGCCTCACACCCACCGCTGTGCTGCTGCTGCTGCCTCTCTTCACTGTACTGCATGGTAAGAACTATTCACTGTTCAGTTACAGATAGGCTAATGCATGTTCTCTTTCAGATGACCAGATTTATTTATTTTACTGTGTGTATGCGTGTGTGTACTTTTCAAAATCGTACTTTTCAAGAACTTTTAAGATCGTTTTAAAACATAGTAACACACTGACTGACTGGGTGCAGGGCAGGGGTGTGAAAGTGGCTCGAAGGAGTTCTCGCTTGAACTTTTCAACTTTACCTCCAAGCTTTCAACCCTTTATCTGCTCATAGTGATGCTGATGCAACCCTGAACAACATGCATTTAATGCATGTTTGGTTGTACTGTATTGGGTAGAACTCATAGACAATGAAGCATACACTGTGAAATTCCATGGCTTATTCTGACATGCATAAAAATAAATAAGCTTTCCTCATGTGTTACAATACAATGCTTAATCAAGTAACATTTAATGAGATTTTCACCTTAGTTGAATTTACTTTATTTATATTTACAAAAATATTGTTCTTAACTTGCCCAGAGTGAGTTACATTTACTTCCATATAGCTCACTAATTATTTGTAGTTCATGATATCATGCATATAACATGATTTATTTAAGTCTAAGTTCATTTATTTAAGGTATAGTGTTAATGTCAACAATTAAAATATATGTCAGACAGTGTGATTTGAAAATGCAAATTACAAAATCAAACTCAATTGGACTGTTTTTTGCATTCGACTAAGAGCTAGACTCTCACAGAGCCATGCATTTTTCGATCCTGCCTCAACGTAACTCTTACCTTGTCATGCAACATCTAAACAACATCCTATGCAACATCTAAAACACATCAATAGAGTTCCACCTGTCTGGTCACTATAGTCAGAAATTACAATGCAGACAGCCGTAGTTTACAATAAAAGGCCTTTTAGATCCACCACTCGTCTCTGAATCTAATAAAGTTGCGCAGCCTGTTACAAGGAGACATGGAGATCCTGAGATCAAAACACTCAATCAAATGATCAATTTGATCAATTAGATTCTGGGTGACAAGTGAAACTCCATTTCCTGGGCCTTAGATGTTGCATTTGTAGAAGGTGTAAGAGTTACTCTGTGAGGCAGATCGCTTCATTCCACCTGATCTTGTGACAAGTAAAACAACGTTATTATGGCCTTACTAGAGTGATTTGCCAGAATAAATCTAACTGCTGACATGTGTAGTGTATATACCAGCGTTTCCTAAACTTTTTCAGGTAGAGGACCCTCAAATGGACAGTAATTAGTTGTACATTTCTATCACTGGGACCCCAATTATATTGTAAAACCAATGTTAATGTACACATGGTACCCATAAGGGTTCATTTGGTTGACGCTCTCTCAGGGTCTTCTGTAAGGGTCCCTGGACCCCTCTTTGGGAAGCACTTTGTTGGTTATACAAACTACACACAGTGCATATCATGTCATTTAAGAACATCACATCATTCAAGTTTCACTTTTGTGTTCACTAGTGTTTAGTCACTGTTAGTCTATTAAATAAACATCATTGTTATTTTGTGCATGCACTGCATATCACATGTACATTATTCTGTATAATGGTGAAACACTGTCACTCACGTTAACTCTCTTTCTGTTTCAGGTCACAAATGGACATACAATGGTCAGTATTCTCTTAATTGTTTTCCTCAACATTTGATAATAATAATAAAATCACACCCGTGTGAAAGAAAGTGCTGCGTGTGTGGTGGTCTTCACCAGCTGTGTGCGTGCTAAGCGGCACGATTCTCAAGATATCTGCGTGTCTGCATGCTAACCGGCACGGTTTTTGCTGGTCGTTGCTGCTTGTTTCTCTCTTATTGCTAACCGGCACGGTTTTTGGTTGTTTCTCTCTTATGTGGCAACTTGCTTGTTTCTCTCTTATGTGGCAACATGCAGAGCAAACCGTGCCGGTTAGCACGCAGACACGCAGATATGTTGAGGTCGTGCCGGTTAGCACGCACACAGCTGGTGAATCGTCTAAGGAAGTGCTTGCTACGCAGCACTTAATAATACATTGGCCTATACATTTTACACACTTCAACTACATATTAAATATATCTGCAAAGTGCTACATCAGAGGCATTTTTGACGCATCTGCATGGGTCAAAAATGCATGCATGTATGTATTTAAAGGGACTAAAATAAGATTTTCACCAATTTTACCTATTCATGGTCACCAATACAGCTAAAAGGGTAAGAGTAACTATAGGCCAAATGCCCTGGTAAAAAGAACAGAAACCATATAGTTATTAAGTTGTATTTTCTCGTCTGTAAAAGCCTGTGGTCCAGACCTATAATTATTATTCCACCTTGACCCAAACCAAAAATATATTAATTGAGTTAATTTAGAGGTGCAGACCTGCAGTTTGGCCACACTCTGAGTCACACCATCATTATAGTGAGTAGAGAGGTTGGCAAATCACTTTTAAAAAGCATTGTTTCACAGACCTCTTAAATCAGGGGTTTTCAACAGGTGGTCCAGGGACAAACAGTGGTCCTTGAGAGGGTTCCAGGTGGTCCCCAGTTAAGGTTAACCAGATGTAACTCTTGAGAGTGTAAAAATGAAACCAAATGGACCCGCAAGGGTCCATTTGGTTTCATTTTTATATAAAATATTCATCATCTGAACTAGCCCAAGTCTACACAACTAGAGATCTCTATGTTTGCCTGTTATGTTTCCGAAATCCAGCCTGAAATTGGAGATAAAAAAGAAGAAATCTTTGGGTTTTGGGTCTGTGGGGCTAAAATGTCATCACATTGTGGTCCGTGGCTCAAATTCTGAAGATGCAGGTGAATATCACAGGGCTATAGGCTTTAACAACGATACCATTATGTATCACAATACATGGTCCCTGGCATTAAATATCATTAGCATCGCTGACGCAGAAGAATAATAATAATAATCTTTATTTGTATAGCACCTTTCATGACATAAAATGCAGCTCAAAGTGCTTTACATTGCAATAGAGAAGAAGACAAAAAAAAGTGGGTATAAATTAAAGAGATCATTAAAATACATCAAAGAAGCAGTACAGTGAGGACCTGAAATAAGGCATAAAATATAAAATCATAAAATATAGAATCACAGAGAATCAGTTAAAAGCAAGTGCATAGAAGTACGTCTTGAGTTGTGCTTTAAAAATGTCTACAGAGGCTGCCTGCCGAATGTATAATGGGAGTTTGTTCCACGCCGTCGGTCCATAGAAGCAAAAGGCTGCTTCACCGTGTTTTTTAGTTGCCATTTTAGGCACCGCAAGCAGGCCTGCAGTGGAAGACCTGAGGGGTCGGCCTGGGACATACTTAGGCAGGCAGTCATGTAGGTAGGAAGGTGCAAGACCATTAAGCGCTTTATAGACAAGTAAAAGAATTTTAAAATCAATTCTAAGCACAACCGGTAGCCAATGTAGTGAGGCTAGGACAGGAGTAATATGTTCTCTCATCTTAGTTTTAGTTAAAACTCTGGCTGCCGCGTTTTGGACTAGTTGTAATCTGTCAGTTGTTTTCTTGGGGAGGCCAGAGAAGAGTGCATTGCAGTAGTCAAGCCGGGAAAATACAAAGGCGTGGATCAGGGTTTTAGCATCATCCATTGACAGATAGGCCCTGATTCGTGCAATGTTTCTAAGGTGAAAAAAGGCAGTCTTGGTGACATGGTTAATGTGTGAATTAAAATTCAATTCGGAGTCAATGAAGACCCCCAAGTTCTTTACTGTGCTATTACTTTCTACAATCAGATTGCCAAGTCTGCTTAGTATTGATTCTTTCTGGTCGCTGGAGCCAATTATGAGAACTTCTGTTTTATCCTCGTTTAGTTTGAGAAAGTTCTCACTCATCCAGCATTTGATGCTAGACAGACAGGTCAGCAATGGATCTAAGGCACAGGGATCATTTGGGGCTACGGAAAGATATAGCTGGGTATCATCAGCATAGAAATGGTAATTCACTTTGTGATTTGTAATAAGTTCTCCTAGCGGCAGTATGTATAGGGAGAACAAAAGGGGACCGAGTATTGAGCCCTGTGGGATACCAGAACTGATGTCATGTTTGTCAGAGTCAAACTCAGCTAGCTTTACATAATAGTTTCTGTTTGATAGATAGGAGGAGAACCAAGACAGGGCTGACCCCGATAGACCTACCCAGTGCTCCAGCCGGTGAATTAAAATTGAATGATCGATTGTGTCAAATGCAGCCGTAAGATCGAGAAGTAAAAGTACAGATATATTTTTCTTGTCAGCAGATACCCTGAGATCATTGATTACTTTTACAAGAGCTGTTTCTGTGCTGTGACCTTGCCTGAAGCCGGATTGGAATTTGTTATGCACCTTATTTATCTGTAGAAACACATCCAACTGATGAAAGACACATTTTTCTAAAACCTTGCCCAGGAAGGGCAGATTAGAGATGGGTCTATAGTTACCCAGCACAGAGGGATCCAGATTGTGTTTCTTGAGTAAGGGCCTTACTACAGCTGTCTTCAGAGAGTCAGGGAAGACACCTGATTGCAGAGAGTTGTTTACATTCTTTAGGATATCACTGATCACACTGTCTAAAACCTCTTTGAGAAAAGTGGTGGGAATTATATCTAATGAGCAAGAGGAGGATGTCATCTGTGATATGGTTTTGTGGAGCTCGTCTTCATCAATTGCGCAGAATGACGATAAGCTCCCCCTGGAGGGCTCTATCCTGGCTGCATTAGCTGCAGTTTGAGGGTTTAGGGTAGTGGCAGCATTCATAATATCAGCTCTAATATTGCAAATTTTGTTATCAAAGAAGCAAGCAAACTCATTGCACTTAGTTTTAGAGGCAGGGAACGACTGCTTGTAGAACTGAGGGGGGTTTAAAAGTCGTTCAATGGTAGAGAAAAGGACTTTGGCATTTTTCTTGTTGTCATTAATAATGCCAGAGAAATAAGCCTGTCTTGCCAGACGCAATGCTTTGTTATAGACTACAGTTGACTTTTTAAGAATTTCTAGGTGGATGGTGAGTTTGCTTTTTCTCCATATTCTCTCGGCTCTACGGCATAGATGTTTTCAGAAAACCATTAGTATTTAGAAGACATTTTGTAGAGTCTATAGTGTCGGGTCAAAATGGGGTTAAGGCTTCATGTACAACGCATGGCACTCTGCATACATTTTTAGCGCAACACCAGAGAGCTCTGCAATTACACATTTCATCATTGCCTGCCGTTGGCTTTGTGGCTTTAAAAGGTCGTAACGTGAGAACACGACTTTTTGACCCATGACAAGCTCTAACATAAACAAACACACGCACGCACACACACACACACACACACATGCACGCACGCACACACACACACACACACGCATGCACGCACGCACGCACACACGCACGCACACACCGCATCATGATGTGTCACTGGGGTTTCCAATGGCCTGCTGTCTGTCTGTCTGTCTGTCTGTCTGTCTGTCTGTCTGTCTGTCTGTCTGTCTGTCTGTCTGTCTGTCTGTCTGTCTGTCTGTCTGTCCCCATGCTAGACAGAATGAATACCCCATGCTAGACAGAATGAATATGACAAGTACAATCAACTTTCCCTCTACTACTGGAATACTATACTACACAGATCTGCTATATTTACATAACACAGGGGTTTTCAACAGGTGGTCCGGGGACCACCAGTGGTCCTTAGGAGGGTTCCAGGGGGTCCCCAGCTAAGTTGGTTAACCAGTTGTAACTCTTGAGAACGTAAAAATGAAACCAAATGGACCCTGGCGGGTCCATTTGGTTTCATTTTTACACTCTCAAGAGTTAAAATATTCATCATCTGAATTAGCCATTTTGGAACGTATGTTTTGCTTGTTTTGTTTCCCAAATCCAGCCTGGAATTGTGGACAAAAGCAAAATTATCTTTAGATTTGGGTTCTGTGGGGCTAAAATATCCTCAAATGGTGGTCCGTGGCTCAAATCCTAAATAAATGGTGGTCCCTGAGATGAAAAAGGTTGAAAACCCCTGACATAACAGAATGCCAAGACTTAAAGAATAACATCAACTATAGCAGCAGTCAGGGTTAAAGGGTTGGCTCTAATTAAAACAGCAAATGAACTGCTGGACACTGGTTGGGGTTAATTATAGGCATAAGAGCAACTTAAGTTTCTTATTATAGGGAATACTTTGCCCAGCTTGCACTTGGAGCTTTGTTTATTTATTTATTTTTTCTCCCTTCAGCAAAACAGTTTGTTCTGCAGTGACTTCACACTTTCTGGGTTTCTGGGGGGGGGGGGGGGGGGGGGGGGCGGTGGCATGCCCCCCTAAATGCCTTGACTGCCCCACCAAACATGATTGCATGCAAAACTACACACATTTTAAAGATAATTAAGATCTCTGTTGTGACAGAGATGGTGGGGGTTAAAGATCTCAACGGTCCTGAAAATTAAGGCCCGGCCCTACCCGGCCCTAACAGCTCAGGCCCTAGGCCCTACCCGGCCCTACTAAATGGAATAGATTTTAGGCCCTACCTCGCCCTAAACTGTCGGGTTTGGGCAAAATTTGAGAATTCACCACAGATTAAAATTGAAATGCAATCAGCACCATCTTCATAATGGGTAAATACAGAAAATAACTATTATTCTTACTATATTAAAATAATTCAATATATATTATGTTTTCATGCGGCCCTAGGCCCTACCCGGCCCTATTGATTAGGATAGATTTTCGGCCCTACCCGGCCCTAAATGTCGGGTCGGGCCTGTTTGGGTTCGGTCCTGGTCGGGTTCGGGCAGAGTTTGAGAACTCTAGTGGGGGTAGTAGGGGGGATCTGTATCATTCATGCTTGCTTAATGATATTCATCTGGCATATGCTGAATGGTGGATTCCATAACCCCTTATGGGCGGGAAACCACCCTAATGGTACTTAATTTAATTTAATTTAATTTAATTTAATTTAATTTAATTTAATTTAATTTAATTTAATTTAATTTAATTTAATTTAATTTAATTTAATTTAATTTAATTTAATTTAATTTAATTTAATTTAATTTAATTTAATTTAATTTAATTCATTTAATAGAGGCAACTTTTTGCCAAAAATCAAAATAGATACAGATATATCTTTTTCCCTCTCTATGTTGCTTCTACTTTGATGCTGCAGCTGTTTCCCTGCAGACAGACACTTGCTTCGTCCTGCAGACGGTCCAGAACTTTGTTGTTGTCAACTAATCATCAAAACAAAACATTTGTCAGGCTGAGGAAAGGCGGTGCTAATTTGTGAGGGGGAGGGGGGTTGTGTGTTTCAGCCAATCTCCAGCAGATTCATAAAGAGCCAATAGAGTGGAGGTGAGGTGGAGTTAGAATCTGTTTTTAAACAAAATCTGTTTACAAACACAGTGTTTGTACACAATAAAGTTGCCTCTGTTACCTTTAAAGTACTTTCGTAGTTGAGAAATAGCAGATGAGCTTGTAGAACTGCTATTTTTTGGGGAAAATGGGACACAAACCTTTGAATATATACCGTATATTCTTTCACATATATTCTTTACTCATAATATCATTGCTTTCTTCCACCATGGAACAATATTGATTGATTGATTGATTGATTGATTGATTGATTGATTGATCGATTGATCGATTGATTGATTGATCGATTATTAACAGCTTGTGCTGTAGATTTACAGTAAAATTCAAGCACAGTTCAATACAACACTGATAACTGTAAATGGGCAAAGCAGTTAAAGGGGAATTCCATCCATTTTCAACATTTTTCTTCTGAGAGGGTACAAATGCAAAAGAGGGTACAAATGCAAAATGCAATGGGTACAAATGCAACCAAATGAACCCTAACGGGTTCATTTGGTTCCATTTGTACCCTCTCAGAAATGAGAAGCATCTAAAGAAATCCATTATTACCATGGTGAAAATACATCTTGATGATGTCATCAGAATGTTTCGGATAGTAAAATGTTGAAAATGGGTGGACCTCCCCTTTAAGCTTACACTTGTTTACAATGGCAGCCACCTTGTTCATTTCATAAAGACCTTTGAAGACATAGGGACACGCTGGGAAGAGGTCCTTGGTGTGACATAGTTTGGAAAGATACTCGTATAGAACCAGGTTTTTCCTGATCTTGTAGTCCTAAATGGCATAAATGGACGCTGAATGGACAAACTCATAACGTACTGTAAGACACAGTGTCTATTCATCTGCCAGCATGGTGAGTGTTGGCTCTGTTCTGTGTGGAGAGAGAGAGACATTCTTTATTCCTCAAACTGGAAGTGAAGGTCTGTCTGTCCATCTATCAATCTACTGTATCTGGGCAGCCGGACATTCTGTTGTCAACTGGCCAAATTTAAATATCACACACACACACACACAAAGAGCTTCCTGATTTGTTTTTCTTCTCTTAAATCAATTTGCAATGAGTATTATTTCCTCTTTTGTGATTTCCAGAACCACGCGTGTGGAGGACTGTGTACTGTTGGGTTTTTACCCTTCAGGGACTCTGATGTCCAGAACCGTGCGTGTGGAGGGCTGTGTACTGTTGGGTTTTTACCCTTCAGGGACTCTGATGTCCAGAACCGTGCGTGTGGAGGGCTGTGTACTGTTGGGTTTTTACCCTTCAGGGACTCTGATGTCCAGAACCGTGCGTGTGGAGGGCTGTGTACTGTTGGGTTTTTACCCTGTAGGAACTCTGATGTCCAGAACCGTGTGTGTGGAGGACTGTGTACTGTTGGGTTTTTACCCTTCAGGGACTCTGTCTCTGTTGGCACTCTGAGGCAGTGTGTTGTGAGAGCTGATCTGTTCCTCCATGTCATAAAGCAGTGGTTTTCAACCTTTTTTACACCAGGGACCACCACTTATTCAGCATTTGAGCCACGGACCACCATTTGAGGACATTTTAGCCCCAAAGACCCCACAACTAAAGATTTATTTTGCTTCTGTCCATGACCACTAATCTTTTTAACTCTTGAGAGTGTAAAAATGAAACCAAATGGACCCACCAGGGTCCATTTGGTTTCATTTTTACGTTCTCAAGAGTTACATCTGGTTAAACTACTTAGCTGGGGACCACCTGGAACCCTCTCAAGGACCACCTGTTGAAAACCCCTGTCATAAAGTAGAAAAATAAATAGATAGTTCTAGTAGTTCTATAGTTCTGCAACAACTGCAACAGCAGCTGGGACATGGCTGTCAGGGGCGGATCTAGGCATGGGCAGGGGGAAGGCCCTGACCGCAAAACAACCCAAATTTTAAATTAAAGTGCTTATAATTAAAATGATTTGAAACACTACTACTGCTATAAACTAACTACTAATTGTGTCACCATTAAACCAACAGCATTCCATCATTGACAACAAAAAACTCTCTGAGTCAGACCTTTAGCTTTAACAACTGATGTTATTATGCATGCTGCGTGTCTGTTGCAACTTTAGCTTTAACAACTGATGTTATTATTGATGCTTATACTTGCCCAATAAAAGTTCTGTAACTAAAATGGTATGAGGGGGGCGATGAAGCCGTCCTCATACCATTTTCTCCTGCCCCCGCAATTGGGAAATGTTACATGCGTCCCTGGAGGCCATTTCTGGTGTTGTGTTGCTTTATAGTAACCTCTCATTTGGGAAAGGGAGAGTAATTCCCAGGCAGCTAACAGCAGCCTGGTGCTTCTCACAGAGCCTCAGGGCTCAGGGCTGATGGCATGCTGCCCTGCAGACAGCCATGAACAGACTGTACACAGGAATACTGAACCACCAAGACTGGTGGGGTCATCCCCTCTCTGTTGGTTATCTGGAATAGGAGTAGCGACACAGCCTCATGCCTGGTCTTGGGACCCCTCCTAATGTTAGTTGCCTCAATTCAATTCAAATAACAGCTTGTGAAAGGTGAGAAACCAGTCTAGTGTACAGAGTGTACAGTACTTTCAATCAGCTATGATGGCTGGTAGCAATGGCTGGTTGGCTGTTGTCTTTGCAGGTCAGAAAATTAAAGGCTTTATTGAAAATAAATAAAGGTTTTATTTTTAAAAGGACCATTTTCAACTGCAGTAGGAAGTGGTTTTGAATGGTGACGATAAAAATATCCCAAAAAGGTCCCAGGAAGTAGACAAGCAGCCACATAATGCAAATGTGATTTAGGTGGAAATGGTCAAAATCCACCAAACGCCTAAAAATGCAATTTTTCAATCAAAAAAAGGGGGTAGGTAAATTAAGTCAAAATCAGTTTTTTGGTTTTGATTATGGTTTAGTGCATCATAATACAACTCAAAACCATAGGGCAAACCCTGATTTCTCAATTTTTCATTTTATGACACCCTAAGCAACAGTCCCTGTTGACTCCAATGCTACGGCTGAAAAGAGACGGCTATTGGCTGAAAAGCACCACTGTTGTCTTTTGTCAGCACCTCTTTTTCAGGACTAAGACAAAAACTGACAAGCTAAATATCATTTTCGGGATGTTGACTAAAACTAGACTAAAACTATCATGAATAGAAATGCCTGAAATGTGACTAAAATGAATAGGCATTTCGACTAAAGAAAGACTAAAGGAGCTTACAGACAGTCAGTAACAAATCACGTCTTCTAGTTCATTTTCAACGGGGCTGCCGTTCGTTTTGTGCTCAGAAAACGACATGCCATAAAGAGAGCGTGTAACGCCGGGGGCGTTATTGCATGGTTGGTGGTGTTGTTTATGGTTTTGTGCACACGCGCACAATGTTTTTCAAAGCTCAATCCAGTGAGCTTTTTTTTTTCTCTCGCTGGGCGATTCACCATCTGTAACGCCCCAAAGACTGAATTGAAAGAAGAATTTAAAAAATGCCTGTCAAAAACAACACTGAAAAGCACACATGACGACGAGTATGGAGGGATTCAAGTTCCAAACAAGGGGGTAAGTAAAGTAAGTATAGCCTTGCCAGGCCATGATGTCATGAGGCCCAGCTGAGCCATTGAGGCCCATATAGGTCAGGAGCCTATCTCCTGTTTCTATAGCGTGAGGCAGCTTGATGTACAAGTACACCCCCTGGACATGACGCTAGTATATCGCAGGGACTTACCCCCAATCCAGCCCTTGATGCTGAGTGCCAAGCAGGGAGGCATTGGGTCCCATTTTTAGAGTCTTTGGTATGACCCGGCCGGGAATCGAACCCCGACCTCCCAGTCTCAGGGCGGACACTCTAACCACAAGGCCACTGAGCTGGTCAGTGGCCAAGGGGGTAACAATCTGCTTTGTTTCTCCACGGCAGGTCCAGAAGGAGAGCAGCACTGGTCCAAGCATTACCCGTTCTGTGGAGGAGCGTTCCAGTCCCCCATCGACATCAAGACGGAGCTGCTGAGGTTCGATCCCTCTCTGAGAGCCGTGGAACCTCACAACTACAACCTGTCAGCCTACGAGGAGCTGACACTGGGGAACAACGGACACTCACGTACGTCACACAGTTTAACAGTTTTATATCAGGGGTTTTTCAACCTTTTTGATCCCAGGGACCATCATTTATTCAGCATTTGAGCCACGGACCACCATTTGAGGACATTAAGCACCACAGAAACCCCCAAAACTACAGATTTCTTTTGCTTTTGTCCACAATTCCAGGCTGGATTTTGGGGAAACAAAACAGGCAAACATACAGATCAACATGATGATGTATATTTTAACTCTTGAGAGTGTAAAAATGAAACCAAATGGACCCGCCATTTGGTTTCATTTTTACGTTCTCAAGAGTTACATCTGGTGAACCAACTTAGCTGGGGGCCACCTGGAACCCTCTCAAGGACCACTGGTGGTCCCCGGACCAATGGTTGAAAACCCCTGGTTTAAATCAAAAACAACACTGCTAATTAGTATCATTTTGGTGGTCCATGACATGGAAAGGTTTGGGAACCACTGCTGTACAACAGTGTTGTTTTCGTTGACTAAGACTAAGACGAAAATGCTCGTCAACGAAGCTTTTTTCTGAGACTAAGATGAGCAAAGAATAAATAAAAAGTATTCTCTAAAGACGAACTTGAAGACGTAATGTAATGGACACGTTCGCCAACGAATCAGACGAGACGAAAATGTTAGGGCTGGACGAACGGTAATGAAATCCAATCAGAACTTCTCTTTTTGTGGGACTAGCTGGGAAGACATCAATCAGAACGCTTCCCAATGTGTTACGTTAGGTTGATCGTCAGCATGTTGAATAGAGGAAAAGAAAACCGCAACATTGGTTGCACAAACAAACAATTCTTCCACGATGCAATCATGCAAAACTGTGGCACGCACCAGGAAACACCCGCAGCCTGCCCCCCAGAACGCCACGTCGTTTCATCAACACTATTTGTCTAGCTGAACTGCCCTTGCCATCTCACTCGATACAGCACCGCCGTGAGAAGCCACAGGGAGCAGGCAGCCCAAAGAGCAGCTCGAACGCACCCAGCATCGGCAGCGAGCAGCCACTGCCTCCGTCCATGTCCGTATAGTGCCGGTCCAGAGCTCCGCCGCCCCGAATGCTTGTCAGACTCAGAAGCAGCGGAGCTCCTGCTGCTATAGACAGACATAGACTGAGCCTGCAGCTCACCGCCGATGACAAGCACGCTCGGGCCGCACTCGGGCTTCCCTATGGCTTCCCACGGCAGCGCTGCACCGAGAAAAACAACCAAAATGGTTCAGCCAAACAAACAATGCCAATGAAATGCAGCGCTCTGAAAAATATGCTGCAAATGTTTCCCAATGCATGCCACAGCCCTGCCCCGCAGAACACTTGTCTGTTTATGCCAGGGGCTTTCAACAAGTGGTCCAGGGACCACCAGTGGTCCCTGAGAGGATTCAAGGTGGTCCCCAGCTAAAATTACAGGTGGTCCCCAGCTTTTTTTTAACCAGATGTAAATCTTTGACAGCGTAAGACTAGAAAAATGAATTTCAGAAGACTAAATGGGACCAAAAGACGAAATATGTGTTACTCAAAAGACCAAGACTAAGACAAAACATTCTCAAACAAACGACACTGCTGTACAACATCCTCATAGGGCCGATGAGGAATATAAAAGCAATCTGGCGGCTCGCCTGCCGTGCCGAGACCAATAGAACCAAGCTGCAGCCTGGCATATCCCGTGAGCTGCTCTGCTAACCTCTCTTCAAACCGCTCCACTGACCCTCTGGCTAATGTTCATGTCATAGATATAATAATGGTCCGTGCCCATGCTGATTGTCGCGCCGTTTTGCGGATCCAAAGCAAACGGAACGACTATATAATAATATACATACAGTAGTAGTAGTAGCAGCAGCAGCGCTGTGTGTGTGTGGACACATTCTCGTGTCCTTCCGAAGTAGTTCGGAGAGTCGCCACATCCGACGCTGCAGCTTTCAGAACAAATTTTTTTCGAAAAGATGAGTTTCAGACATTTCGGATGACGTCACCTTTCAACTTTCCGACACAACTTCCCGAAAAGTTCGGAAGTTGGAGAGAGTATGAACAGGCCTTTGTTGTCTCAATGATCTAACTCAGGGGTTTTCAACAGGTGGTCCGGGGACCACCAGTGGTCCTCAATTCTGTATTTCCTAAAAATGGAGGTCTGAAAAAAAATCATTAACATGGTGAAATACATCTGATGACATCACCAAGATGTATTTCACCATGTTAATAATTTTTCTTTCAGAGCCCTTTTTCCTGAGAGGGTACAAATGGAACCAAATGGACCCGCCAGGGTCCATTTGGTTCACATTTGTACCCTCTCAGCAAAATTTTGAAAATGGGTGGAATTCCCCTTTAAAAGGTTAGTTCGTTCAAACTTGGGCCGCGGCTTTGTTCACTTTTAAATTTTGGCCCACACTGTATGTGAGTTTGACACCCCTGCCTTACAGTGTCTAAAATATGACCTCTCCATCAGATTTATTTCATCATGTTCTCTTTTGTTTTATTTCAATATCTATTCTCACCACTCACACTGTAACATAATTGCTATATCCAAATATAGCTTCTAGCTCATTTGCAAACAATAGACAGTAAACAATACCAGCACAAACACACCACAGATAGAAGCACTAGTATTTATTTTAATTACTTGGTATCAAGAAAGTGTTTATTCCTCAAAATTGCACTGTTTCTTGCATTACGTTTTCATCAAGTTTTGAATAATGCCTGCGTGTCAGTGTTGGGAACAACAAACCACAGCACAACAAAACCTGAACTGTTGACCTTTCTCTCGCTTGACACCTCCTGCCCTATATGTTGGTCAGAGCATGAACGTGACTTCAGCCTAGATAAATTGTCACCTACTGTAGCACTAGCAGTAGTTCACTGTGCGGAGCAGACTTAATGTTTACGCGTGGACAACATCAGCCCGGTGCTGTTATTATCACTGTGACTTACTGTGTCTCCAAAATATGCAGAGACAGCAGTTGTTGTACTGTTGAGTACTGTAGGTAGGAGACAAGCTCCATCACACGCCAAACACAGGAATCATTTGGAAACATTCTGAACTTTGTACTGTACATGTTTCTACCTGTACAGTACATATACAGTATTTGATAAACTGTGTGATTCTGTACATTTTGCCGATTGTTCCTGTTTAGATAACCATAGTAAATCATGCGGGGAGGGCGAGAGCCAGTAGCGACCAGCAACCAGGTCGCGACTAGTTGCTTACTAGTTATGATGACCAGGTTGCAACCTACCTTCTGGTCACAACTAGTTGCTAGTCTGGTTGCAACCTGGTATACACAGCCTACCATAATCATGGATTTGGATTAGCGGTGTGTGATTAGGCTTTTGCTAGGTTTGTGGTATAAGACTTCAATGTTTTGTATCTTACAACATTATGTATGAGTACAATACAGAGAATGTTTGCATTCGCCATCTTTGTTGAAGGAGTCTTATCTAGGTCTGAGATAAATAATCTTAATTATCTTTCATAGTGGTTTAACCCCTGTGGAAATGTTGTATTAAGTTTTAAAATCCATTGTTTTTCTGCAAACTCCCTTTCTCCCTCTGTCCATGTTTGATTTGATTCTAAATTCTAATCCTCATACTTCCATTGCCCCAATTCCATGTCCCATAAAATGTTCTACTATTAGCGACATCTCTTTGGCATTTTTTATGTTATATCTATGTTGGTTAAGTCTATCCGCTATTGTGTTTCTGGTTTCCCCTACATATTGTAACTTGCATTTGTTGCATGTGATTAGATAGACACAGTTTTTTGTGGACGCTGTTATGTTTTGTTTTATCCCTATCATGATTTTCGTTGATCTATTTTTCACTAGCGGTTTGGGTTTAAAGTAATCTGGGCTTTTAGGGAGGGTTCTGTTTGTTCCTTTAAGTTTGCTGTGGACTAGGTAATCTTTTAAGTTTTTATTTTTTCTGTAGGTGGGTATTATTTTGTATTCCTCTAGTGGATCTTCTGCCCTTCTTGTAAGGGTAAGGGTTAGGGTAAGGGTATATTACACTATAAACTAGTCATGACCAAGTTGCAACTCGTTGTTTACTAGTCGTGACCATAAGCAACTAGTTACAACCAGAATGTAGCTGCGAGTAGTGAGAACCTGGTTGCAACTAGTAAGAAACTAGTCGCAACCTGATTGCAACCTGGTCGTTGGTCGTTATTAGCTCTCAAATCATACCATGATATTTATATCAGTCATGTAAAATAAAAGCTGCAAGGACTATAGGGCTATAGTATGTTTTTTTGGTATACTTCCTTTCTTTGCTATACTTCCTTTTTTGTCATATACTTCCACATACTATGTGGAAGTACGATGTTATCTATGCTTGTCTTTTTCGTTTTTACATTTTCTTTTGTGAAATTTTCTTTTGAGGAAGGGTGAGATCTTTCTGGGTGATATCTTTGGTTACTATGGCAACGCATTCAAACCTTTGCTGTTTCCTTGGGGCGGCAGTGAACAACCTCACTGTGGTTAAACTATCTATAGAGCAGAGCAGTCCCACCCCTTTCATGACATCACCCACGGCCCAGAAGCAATTTCTCAATTCATATTTCGCATAGACTTTTCTAAAATGATTTATATAAAGATTAGTATGCCACAGACAAAAACAACTCTCCCTCTCTCTCTCTCCACAGTGCAGCTCTCTCTTCCCTCCAGGATGTTTATTTCTGGTCTTCCTCATCGCTACAGCGCTGCCCAGCTCCACTTCCACTGGGGGTCCTCCAGCAGACCTGCAGGCTCTGAACACACCATCAAGGGACACCAGTTTGCAGCAGAGGTAACTGACCAGCAGCACTGTTCAGGGGCAGATCTAGGCATGGGCATGGGGGGGCAATGTCCCCCTAAATGCCCAAGCGATGGCATGCAAAAGAACCCAAGAAATACCTTTAAAACGTATTAATCTTAAGACAATATTACTCTTATTTACTTGTTACTAAATTATGAAACTAATACTTTAGTTTACTTTACTTTGTAATAAAAACAATAAAAACACAATAATACAGACACATTACACTGTCTTCAAGGAAAAAAAATCCTAATGACTCCACTGGACTGGAAGCTCTACTGTACTTGCCAATACAGAGGGGAAAAAGAGCTCTTATGCCAGTAGTACAATATCCAAAGTCTAATGATATGGATATAATACTGATGTCCTGCCCATGGACAGTCAAACTGAAAGTAATTACCCTAAAGTGACCAATCATCATCATGATGACGTTATGCCCTGTGGAAGACACTTTCTGTTTCTCATGTGAAATGTGTTTCACTCTGTGCACCATCCCAGAGGAAAAAAAGCTCAGAAGCGTCTCTTGAGACACCCAAGTTTATTTATCATTTTAAGATCAGCTAAAGATCACATATACCTCTTTATGGCCCCTAGAATGAATACTAGGATCTATAAATGAGGCAAAGCTGAAAATATTGCTATGTAAAGAGTTACTTCACAATTTACAGCAAAAAGTACTTTCTTTAGGTAAGAGCATTACTTGTAAGGGCGTTAGTCCCATCACTGGGGCGGCAGTGGCTTAGGGGTAGAGTCACCGGATGGTAACCGCAAGGTTGCCGGTTCGATCCCGGGCTCCCGCAGAGTTAGTGTCAAAGTGTCCTTGAGCAAGACACTGAACCCCTAATTGCTCCTGATGTGCTAGTAGGTACCTTGCATGGTTTCCACTGCCATAAGTAAGAATGTGTGTGTGAATGTGATGCACAAGCTATGTAACGCACCTTGGATAAAGGCGCTATATAAATGTACCATTTATCACTGCGTACCAGGTATCATCTGGTCTGGGCTGGTTCACAGGGAATTTTGGTAACAGAGACCAGTCTTTCCTCTGAGGTGTAAAGCCTGGTGATGTGAGGTTAAGCAGGGGTGGATCTAGGCTTGGGTATGGGGGGGAAATGCCCCCCTCAATGCCCTGACTGCCCCACCAAACATGATGCCATACAAACAGCAGATCTGACTAGTTCTGATTGATTTAAGTCAGTCTGGTCTCAATCTGTCTCTCTCTGATTCATCCAGGGACGTCTGTCTTTAGTGGACAGGATTTGTGTTGGTTGAAATCAGGTGATTATTCTGGGACAGATCTGGCTAGTCTTGGATTACCTTGATCTGAACACAATCATAGACGTCACTAATTCATCCTGGTCATGACCGTGTTTGCAGGATTATCTTGGCGTCTTCTGTGCTAGCTTAATGGTAGCACGCAGTCGCAGGGTTTATGCACGAGATCTTCTATAATCATCACATTACTTGTAGGAGATGTAGACACGTTGTTTGATAGTCAGATGACTGCAGTATGTGTGACATCTTCAGAGTCAAACGACAGGACACGTTGTGAAATTCTAGATTGTCTATTTTCCGCTACAAAACCCTGTCTGACGACTGCACAGTATAAATAAGAGTTGCCTGTCTGCCTATTTCAGTCTGGTGGCAGATGTGCAGTAGCATCCACCCGCCTTGGCCAAATACAGAAACCTCTTATCTTCCATCTCTATGGTATAATTGAATGCTTGTAATGTAATACAACATCTGAGTGAAGCCACGATTCATGGTAATTAAAGAGGCGTGCAACATTATAGTCCAAGGAAGATATGATAAAACCTCAGCCTACCAATTCAGCCAACGGGGAAGAGAAAGAGAGACAGCTCATAGCTATGCTGACCATTGTCTTTTTAAACAGACGTCTGAGTCTGAGTCAATCTCTGCCACATGTGGGGCTAATTTCAATTCAACTATAATAGGGCAGGGGTTTTCAACAGGTGGTCCGGGGACCACCAGTGGTCCTTGAGAGGGTTCCAGGTGGTCCCCAGTCTAAATGATGGAAAGCTTATGTACCAGATGTAACTCTTGAGAGTGTAAAAATGAAACCAAATGGACCCGCAAGGGTCCATTTGGTTTCATTTTTACACTCTCAAGAGTTAAAATATTCATCATCTGAATTAGCACCACTTAATTGAGAAGTCTACACTGTTTTGTTTGCGAAATCCAGGAATTGTGGACAAAACCAAAATAATTCTTTAGTTTTAGGTATTTGGGGTGAAAATGTAATCAAATTGTGGTCCGTGGCTCAAATGCTGAATAAACGGTGGTCCCTGGTGTCAAAAAGGTTGAAAACCCCTGTAATAGGGGATTAAATAGATACTTTCGTAATAATGTCAATAACGTCCACTCTCACAAACGCCACTGCAGTTTGAAACCGAAATTTCTGAATCGTTCTTGACAAACACAGGTGCCTTGATTGTTAGAAATACTCTGTTTTTAATCCCATTCTGGCATCCAGGCAGTGTATTACCATTAATAATCATGTTAGAACACATTATATGGTAGAAATAAGCACACATAGCAGTAAGTAGCAGTAAAATTGTAAATAACGCGTGTAGTATAGCTCAGCGTAAGCTGTCCCTCACACTACGCCATCCCATCGCCTGAAGGGATGCCATGCTCTGATTGGTTCAGAAACCCTCTTTGCCAGAAAATCGGGTGGGATCCATAATAATAATAATAATAATAATAATAAAAAACACCATTTCTGGTTCATTCCACCTTTAAACGTGGGGGAAGTGATTTCACTTTTGTCAGATATCACCCAAAAAAAATTTTTTTCTGTTAAAATGCTCTATTATAAGGTGTGGAAACCACATATGGAGTTTCCCCCTCCCCCACGTTAGCAGAGGAGCTAATAAAAGTTCCCCAGGTCACCACAATTCTCCTCCAATCAGGATGGAGCAGCAGGTTCACATAGTGTAGCTACTTTTGGGGGCCCCTAGTGCACCAGGCTGGTACTACACCATGAATTTCAAATCACTTCCCCTACCTTTAAGCATGTGGGAAGAAGTCTGCCACGTATCACAGATAGCGATAAAACTCCAAAAGGTGCATTGTTCTATATCAGGGGTTTTCAACAGGTGGTCCGGGGACCACCAGTGGTCCTTGAGAGGGTTCCAGGTGGTCCCCAGCTAAGTTGTTTAACCAAGAGTTAAAATATCCACCATGCCAATTAGTCCAAATCTACACAACTAGAAGATTAATGGCCATAGATAGAAAGAAGCACAAGAAATCTGTCTGTCTGTGGGTCTAAAAAATATCCTCAATTGGTGGTCCGTGGCTCAAATACTTAATAAATGGTGGGCCCTGGGATGAAAAAAGTTGAAAGCCCCTGTTCTATATAATGTGTATTTTTCTTTTGTGTTTGAATTTGAATAACCACGCCGGGGAGAGAGAGAGAGAGAGAGAGAGAGAGAGAGAGAGAGAGAGAGAGGCATGTTGTCCAGTCAGTCCCAGGGACCTACCGTACTGTATGGTTGTTCCTGCTGTAGAGGAACCACATCTAAAGCCTTGTGGTTTGACCTGCGTTTGTCAGTGGACACGTAGAGCGCAGACACTCCTTTCAACTGTCTCCACCACTCCACAACCACAGTCTCTCTCTAGTATAGTCTCTAGTATCCCTAGATGACATGTTATGTTACATATTGGAAGGAACGGGCGGAAAATTGAACATTTCCCAGAAATTGTGGAATTGGGCACAGTGGAACAGTGGTTAGTGATGTCGCCTCACAGCGAGAAGGTCCTGGGTTTGATTCCCGCTAGAGTTCTCAACGGGTCTGAAAATTGAGGCCCGGCCCTAACTGGGCCCTAACTGATCAGGCCCAAAGCCCGGCCCGACCAATTACCATAGTTTTTAGGCCCGATCCGGCCCTACAATGTCGGGTCGGGCCTGACTCTACACAGAGTAAAAGTGAAAATACCAATGAATCAGCACCATCTTCATAAGAGGTAAATACACAGACAGACAGAACATAATTATTATTTTTATCATAATAAAATAATTCAATATATATCGCATTTTTCATGGAGCCCTAATCCCGACCCGGCCCTACTGATCTACATACATTTTAGGCCCGAGCCCGACCCTAAAATGTCGGGCCGGGTCGGGCTTGGTCGGGTTCGGGCAGAGTTTGAGAACTCTAATTCCCGCTCAGGACGCTAGTGTCTCCTAGGGTAGATAACCTCACAAAAACATGCAGTAATCCTGGGCTCTAAACTGCCTCCCCCTGGCCAGCCGGGGCGCCTGATGGAGGGGACAGAACTGGTTGGAATAACGTGTTCCTTCCACGTGCCTGGTGTGTAGAGCCCAGGATCACACTAGGAATTGGCACTGGGTGATAAAAATGGGTTACAAAATCGTAGGGATAGAAGAGTTTCGGGAGAAAAAAAAGAAGACCGAAACTAGTCCAAAAACACCATCCCATCATCACGTGCCAAGTCTACATGCCTGCCTTTGTGGTTGTACACAAAATACATGGCATTATCTGCTCCTGTCCTAAATTATGATAGACCACCCAGTGTGTTAAATTAACCCATGAAGAGGGTTCAAAACAAAACCAAATGGACCTGTACCTACCACTAAGAATGATGTTGCCTTCTTCTTCAGAACCAGACCTCTCACCAACAGCATGCTAAGAATTCAACAGAACATTTCTGCCAACTATGTCACTTCCAATTAACACTCACAGCATAATGTGCAAAAACATGCTATGTTTAGGGCAACACTTTGCAAGGAAACGCTGCTGTTTATATAGTCTTTAAAGGGAAGAGAATAATGTGAGCTAAAGATACAGTAGCAGAGATGTGTGTTTTTGAGATTATAAACTCTTCTTGCTGAAAGAACTTGAAGATGAACTTACAGGTTGATCTTGTTTTTTACATTCCCAGATGCATATTGTCCACTATAATTCGGACAAATACCCCAACATCTCCATGGCGGTGGACAAGTCTGATGGCCTGGCGGTCCTGGGGGTCCTGGTGGAGGTGAGAACCCTTTGGTTGGGGTCAGGGGAGGGAGGGGAGGGAGGAGATGTCGCAATTCTTTTGATTGCTTGAGTAGTTTATTGTCAGGAAGTAATCAGTCTACATGCTCACAATGTGTCAATAGATTTGGCACATTGAACTATTCCAAAAGCCTTTTAAAATAGTAAAAAATGAATAAGGTGTTTGGAATAAGGGGTTTAGCATGTAACGAAAATGGAGCCCTATAGTGCGTTAAGAACACATCCCTTTAACAGTTTCTCCTCCTCCTCCTCCTATACAGCTTGGAGAGTTCAATCCAGCCTTTGAGAAGTTCCTGAGGTTCATTAATGGTATCAAATACAGAGGTAAGATTTAACAGAAGATTCCACCCCAGAAGACTTACTTAACTTGTATTTGCAGTTGATTTATTTCCAAAAAAGTGTCCCAGTTGTTATTTTGTAAAAAATATATACTGTATATACTTCAAGCAATATATTACTTTATGTCTCCTGTCCGTTCAGACCAGAGGGTGAAGGTGTCAGGGTTCAACATCAGAGCTCTGCTACCGTCGCGTCTGGACGAGTTTTACCGCTACGACGGATCCCTGACCACACCCCCCTGTTACCCCAGTGTCCTCTGGACCGTCTTTAAGAACCATGTGACCATCTCACACAGACAGGTATAGAACCATGTGACCATCTCACACAGACAGGTATAGAACCATGTGACCATCTCACACAGACAGGTAGAACCATCTCACACAGACAGGTATAGAACTATGTGACCATCTCACACAGACAGGTATAGAACCATGTGACCATCTCACACAGACAGGTATAGAACCATGTGACCATCTCACACAGACAGGTATAGAACCATGTGACCATCTCACACAGACAGGTATAGAACTATGTGACCATCTCACACAGACAGGTACAACCATCTCACACAGACAGTTACAACCATCTCACACAGACAGGTACAACCATCTCACACAGACAGGTACAACCATCTCACACAGACAGGTAGAACCATCTCACACAGACATGTAGAACCATCTCACACAGACAGGTACAACCATCTCACACAGACAGGTACAACCATGTGACCATCTCACACAGACAGGTCTGTCTGGTTCTCCAGACATACCCATTAATGGAATATGTGATGTTAATTGTTTTACATTCCTTGCTTTCTTTAGTTTTAGGGATTTTAGCTATGGGAGCTATCGTCTCCATGGTTTTCATACTATGTTGTTCCAAAGTTCTACAGGCTCAGAGCATATCATAATGCTTAAAACAGCAAAATAAGACACGAATAAGACACAGAGAGTTTCAGACTTTTTGTTTGCTAGTCTCATCAGATCCTCAGGTATAAGGTCATTCCTGGAAAGAAATGGCATTGTGAAACGTCTTCTTCTAAGCTGTGGAAAACTCAGTGTCTGATGTGGTTTGTTGTGTTGTGTTGTGTTTTCCTCTCCCTCTCTCTCTCTCCAGTTTATGAGCCTGGCCACTGCCATGTACTCGTCCCACGCCCAGGACTCTGCCCCGGTCCCCCTCAATGGAAACTTCAGGAAACCACAACAAGTCACTGACAACCGCCTTGTCCTGGTCTCCTTCAAGGACCGTAAGTACTGTATTATGGTCAGAAAAAAGACTCTGGTTGCAGCCGCCTATTGTTTGAGCACGAGGGTTAGAATTTACCTTAGACTGCAGGGACGTGCACACATAAGGGGGCTTCATTCAGCCCCTAAGCTGCCCTTTCACCCTCCTGCACAACTACTGTCCTTTCCAGGCTGTGAATGTCACTTCTTTTCTTCTCCATGCCATGCTAGAAAGGCAGCATTCATTCAATCTTGCATGTGAACGCAGCGTTTTGCATTGAACACTTGTGTATATTAATCCATGTTGCCTCTCCACTGGCTAAAGGAGTGCTGGCTTGTCCCTGAAAATAGCTGATCTACAAGTTCTCAACGATGACATGCTGAGAGCTTGTAGATCAGCTTTTGCATTTTTGTCTAAAAGTGTCCTCTTAAACGACAACTTTGTTTTGTTTTGTTTTCGATTGTTATTAGACAACATAGAAGTTGGGTGTTAATCATTTTCGATTTGCTGCTTTCTTAAATTTTAGTGATTTTAGTTATTTTTGACAGGGTGGGGTGGGGGGGCATTCGATCATGGTCCTATGTGTATTTTTTGACAAAAATATTGCGACAGCTACCTCTATCTTCACATTCAGTAGTTGAAGTGAAATTTTGAGGCCAAATATAATTTCCAGGTGTTTATTAGGACTAAAGTGGGTAATAAAAAAGACACTACTATGATATTAAAAAAATGCCCCCACCCCCCTGTTAAAAACAGCTAAAATCCATAAAACTAAAGTAAGCAGCGAGTGAAAAAAATAACAACCAACATTTACCTTCTCTAATAATAACCTAAAACGTGCAAACCTGGTGTGGTATAAACAAGCCGAACCAACAACAACAAACAAGTGGGTCCATTTGGTCGGCCGTTTGTAAACCGTTGCAATGGTTTTGGAAAAGCTTGACTGTTCGCCGGGGGTTCCTTACCTACAAGCATGGGGCCGCGACTGTTTTTTTTTTTTTAACAGTCGTTCCTTTTCTGTCCTCTGCTGGGAAATGCACTGTCCTCTGCTTAATAAATACTGTACTTTATCACCTGCTTTGTGGTCAAGATGTTTGTCATGATAAAACCATCTGAGAGCTGACTGACATGATGGATGCTTCTTGATGGAAAGTATGCTGCCTGTCCCTCAACACAAACACACAGATTAACCACCAGATTTTTTGATTCTCCTCCTCATAATGAGACACTCCACAGCACATAAATCTGCCCCTGAAAGGCCCTGATTTCAGTCGGTGCGGCGGCGGCATAGCATGGTGGCGGCGTACCGCACCGTTTGGACCTAAATACCACACGGCTGTGGTATGACAAGAATCTGCATGTTGTGCATCTTCTAATTCTTCTTCTTCAGAGCTTCCATTTTTACAGCTACTGTTGTGATTCTCTTTAATGTCAGATGTGTGCTGACACGCGTGGCAGGGCGCTGGGGCTGCCACAGCCTGTTTTTATGCTCTTTTTCTGGCTTTTCCTCGAGGAGCGGCGCTTTGGCATGAAAAGGTTTGGGGAACCGCTGTGGGACTTGAGGGAGATGAAACTTGAAACGTTAAAGGGTTTGACCACTTTTTTTTCTGTAGTTATGTTGCCATGATGGAATTCCAAATGTTGACAAGAAACTAAAATAATAATAATAATGTTCCATTGATTATAAATTGATAATTCAAAATCTGCTCCTCATTGACTTAACATTGTACACTGAAACAGCTCTCAATGTCACTGTTTTAGTACAAAACAAAAAAATGATTCAGACACTATAGAGCAGGGATGTCAAACTCAAATACACAGCGGGTCAAAATATTAGAAAAAAAACTGGTACAAGCCGAGGACCTTAATGGATTGACAGGCTACGAGGACGTCCCAGGCAAACAGCAAAAAAGGAATTTTCCTTAAAAAAATCAAAAAAAAAGAAAAAAAAAAGAAAAAAAAAATCAATGTCCCTTTATAGCCGGATATATGTAAAAATGAAACTGCATGCACTAAAAAATGGAAATACATTATTAACAGTTTCCTCTTCTATGAGCTGCACCGAGCTCTGCTTTAATAATAAAATGAGAAAGTAAATAAATACATCATTTTAAATACCAGAGGGCCAGTTCAAATACTACTAATTCATTATCTTCCCATGGGCCACAGATAGTTCATTCACAAGCCTGATTTGGTCCCTGGGCCTTGACTTTGACAGAGCATCACCATAACTCATGTAGTTTTATTTTTTATTTTTCATAAAATGTTAACTTCCTGATGATTTCTCTTAAAAAGAACCCTGGACTGGACCCAGATGCTCAAATAGTAAAATCAAGTTAACATTTTTATGAAAAAAAAAAAAAAAAAAAAAACGTATATGGTGATGATCTATCATGTCTGAAACAACTTTGTTTGTGTTTGTCTACATACTAAAATAGTACTAATAATACTTTGCAGTTTTAGTGTACATTGTAAGTCAAGAAGTCCATTAAGTCAATTTGTTGTACACATTCGAAGTCAGAACATGGCAAGGTAACTACACAAAAATGAGTGTTCTTGCTCTTTGCGTTGCTGACGGTGTGTGTGTGGTCCTGATGCAGGCAGAGGGGGTCCATACGGGGGTCCTCCTGTCCTCACCGTTACGTCTCCCATGCTGAGGAGGAGGATCATCCAGCAGCTGCTGGTTGGAGACCTGGCTGACCTGGCTGACGAGGGGTCCCTGTACAGGCTGCTGCCGCAGGACGGACCCCCCAACCCCAACCCCAACCAACTCCCCAATAACCCCCCTATGGTGGCGACCGGCGGGAACCCCTGGAAGTACGGGCTTGGGTACGGCTACGTACCCAAGCCCAAAAAACAGCAGTGGTTGAAGAAGAAGACAACGGGCAGCTACCGTAACAACCGCTACGGCGCGGGTTTGATGCCGATGGAGGGGGAGGCCATCTGCTTCGTCTCGGAGGAGCAGGATGTCTGGCGCCAGCTGAGGATGATGGGGAGCGTCAGGGACAGTGACCTGGTGGTCCAGGCTCTCCGTGACGCCCTGTTCCCCGTGCTGAACCTCCGCAGCTACCTGGCCTGCCGCTCGGACCTGTCCCTGGACACCGTCAGGCTCATCCTGGCGGACCGTCCCACCGACGAGGCGGCCGAACTGGAACGCTCCCTGACCAGGATGATGATGACCAGGACCTCCTCCAGGGGGTTCCCCCAAGGGGTGCTGCAACCCAACGGCCTGGTGCCCAACCCAGGGTCCAGGTTCCTAGGACAACTGGGTCTAATCCCACCACCACCACCACCGCCACCACTGCCGCCACTGCTACCACAGCTGAACAAGTACGAGCCTCTGTCACCGCTGGTGAAGAACCAGGGCTTCCACCCTGGATCTCTGCCTGGGAAGAAGACCCAGCAGGGAGGAGGTGCACCTGCTGCCCCCTTCACCTGGATCCTGCCCATGGAGGTGGAAGACTAAGATAAAGAAAGGCCTGTTCATAGTTTGATCTTTTTCCGGTGGTCATCTCCTCACCACCACCACCATCACTGCTTCCTGAAAAACTACAATATGCTAAGCATCGCTCTCCATCCCTTTTTTTTTTTAAATCACTTTTATTTTTATCACGATTTTGTAACCCATTTTTTCACCCAGTGCCAATTCCTAATGTGATCCTGGGCTCTACACACCCTCCACCAACCTGGGGAGGCAGCAGACTGGCCTCATGCTTCCTTCAATGCATGAGGAGTCCAAGGTGCCTTTTTTTAACCCGACGGGGGAGTTTTCTTGACAGGGGGCAATGCATGTGATTGCCTGATTGGGCCAGAAGTTCGAAGCGCAGGCTGCAAGTTTTTGACATCAACAAAACAAACAGACAGAGACACACAGAGCACCAAGGAGAAGGAAGGAAGGAATTAAATAACAGACATTGTTATCTGCGTTGCAGAGAGAAAGTGTTGCTGTCCATGGAGCCTAGAGGATAATTGAACACGGTAGACGGTGGTGATAGACTATGAGCGGGGAACATCCATAACACCACTCCAGTGGTCACCTCTGCTCACCACCCCAAAAACATCAAACTATGAATGAGCCTGCAGACCACATGTTGTGCATAGCCCTTAAAGCATGGCTTTATTCCATACCATACATCCCCCCAGCAGAGCACAATGTGTTCCCCAATGAAAGACTGATCAACACATTGTACCGTGGCCTAAAACATCTCCTGATCACACTGACCCCCCCTCCTTTTAACATGATTTTACATTAAATTATTGTTTCTACTACATGTGTGCACATTGTTATGCAGTTTGATAAATAATGACAACATTTTCCGGTGAAATCTATTTTGACAAAGGCACAAGAAATGATACACAAAGATTACTGTATTTGTTACATAAGGGATAACCAGTGACCACTGACCAGTGAGTTGTTTCCTAACAACTGACCGAAGCACAGCAACTCACCGCTTCGAAGGGTGTTATCCCGCTTATTACATGGCTTACTACATTAATAAATAACTAATAATTCACAGAAATAGTACATAACAAGGCTGCTTTTATTTATCTGCAGTTGTGTAGTCTACGTTTGTCTGGGCTAAGAGGTCTGTTGTTGAGTGGAGCAGTCCATTGTTGTGAGATATGTGACGCTGGCTTCTGATTGGAGCATTCATTCAAGCCATGTAATAAAATAAATCATGAAAAGAGCTTTGCATTGCCTAACATAACATTACCATAAACCGACTATGATCGATGCCCATGATGAGGGCAGAACTGTATATTTTTTTGTTTGTTTGTTTTATAAATCATTATTGTCTTTTGCCTGTAAATCTGTATGCTGGAGCTATGTGTAATGTCACACAAAGACCAGAGACTTTCAAAGAAACCTTTGTTCTGCAGCAGAGCAATTCTGGATCCAAAACCCTATTAGTCCAAACAATCAGAAAGGTTGGCGAAATGCACCGCTCTGTGCTTGGTAATATGTTTACGCTTAGGGTTAGAGATGGGGTTAGTAATTTCGCGACAACGGGAGGTCAGAGCAGTGGCATGTTAACAGAATTCTGGATTAGAGAATACGGTAGCAATGGTCTCGGACGATGGACAAGGCAGCTACAGTAAACCATAGGAATTGTGTTTTAAAGATAAAACTCTGGTTTTACAACTGATGCTGCTCTTCTAAATGCCTTTCAACGTAACTTAAGTGACATTGCAAGATGTTATATGTGCTGTTTTCTGAATAAAGGAATGTTTATGAAGCAAACATGGCAGATCCTTTTTTTGATTAGCTTTCTATAGCAGGTGCAAAGCACAGAACAGTTAAGTACGACAAATTAAACCTCCTAGCCCTCATGTACATGTAGCAGATGGCTACGGCCTCTGTCGTGATGGCCTCCAAAGTCTAGTATCTGCCCCCGAACCCAGGGGATGTCCCTTTGATCTAGTGGTTAAGATGTTGGACTTTCACGCAGGAGACCCGAGTTCGAATCCCGGGCGTTACATTGGTGCCGTGACCCGGATGGGGTTTCCCCGTGAAAGGTCAAAAGGGAGGTGAGTGTAGCAGGTGGCTACAGCCTCTGTCATGATGGCCTCCAAAGTCTAGTATCTTCCCCCGGACCAGGGGATGTCCCTTTGGTCTAGTGGTTAAGATGTTGGACTTTCACGCGAGACCCAAGTTCGAATCCCGAGCGTTACATACACTTGTGCTTGATTGCCATCCTCCCCCATCACACACTAGTGTTTGGTCAAAACCACATTGGACTTTGTTGCATTAAAACAATGCACTTATTTAATTTTGGAAGAACTGATCTTGGTGACTCAGTGATGATAGAGCCATCTGTGTTCATTGTGGGTTATTACGACACTATGATAGTGCATGATGTGTCTTTGTCTGTGGTGAATTTCATCTGCGTTTCACTATTCTCTTCTCTCTTTCTGCTACTTAGAGGACGATTCTTGGACGAACCTCGGTATGTTACTGCTCCTGTGTGTATTTTACATGTTTACTGTCTGTGTGTGTCGTTAGAGACCGACCGATGCCAGATTACTTATAGATTCAACAACAGACCCAAATGTTGGAGAGTCTTAGACCAGTGGTTTTCAAGCAGTGGTTCGGGGACCACCAGTAGTCCCTGAGAGGATTCCAGGTGGTCCCCAGCTAAATGATGTACATTTGGTAACCTAATGGACCCTTATAGATCTGTAACTCTTGAGAGCGTAAAATGATCAATCATTTTACACTCTCAAGAGTTGAATTATATTTAAACATCTGAATTACTTAATTTAGAACATGTAGAAGAATTATTTTTGAATACATTTTGCCAGTTATCTCCTAAATTGTGGACCAACACTTTAAGATCCTTTGTTTTGGGTCAAAGAGACTGAACTCAACATCAATGATCATCCTCGGCTAAAATGCAAAAAAAAATGTGGTCCCTGGTATGAAAAAGGTCGAAAACCTCTGTTTTAGACCACGATTACAGACGTTTACCCGATATTTATGTAATAAAAATGGGCAGAAAATTTAAATGAAATGAAAAACAGGTACACCAAGTTGTAAGTGATTACAAATTTGGACACACATACTGTAATTACCGATGCTGATGTCATCAAATAAGTCAAATAAGGGCTGGTACCGGTATATCGGTCGGTCTGGCTCTACTCTGTCTGTATACTGTACCTTCAGCATGCTGCCTGGTCCTTCTCTCATCATGACTCCTTCATCTTCTCATCTATACTGGCTAACATGACCTCACACCATAACACAGACTGTAAGCTACTAAAACATGCTTCTTTATCGAAGGAAAAGTATAATTCCCATGAAGTAAAATAAAACACTCAAGCACAAAAGCTCCATATTACAAGGACATTCCGAGTAACTATACCCATACCTACATATCTACCTAACACATCTGCCCACCTACTACCAATACATACTTACCTTTTCTTAAAATCAATCTGTCTATGTTGTAAATATATTTTAATTTTATATTTTCAGCATCACCTCTATTACATTGGTGTCGTTTCCTGTCCATCCAACTCCCTGACTCCATAAACGTAGCCTACATTTCATTTGGTGTACTGTCCACATTAGTTTATTCATCCTAACCCTAACCAGAAGTATGAACCCTTAGAGTTTGAGTGACATGACCTTTTCTGTTGCTCCCTGCACCCTCAGGTCAAAATCAAATGCAAGTCATATATACAAGATATCTCATAACAGCCAATTTCCCATATTCCCATAACATATTTTCTGACAAAAGACTGTCAGTAGAACTTTAAGAAACACTATTATCTATAACCTGAACTCACAGATTCCACTGTTCCAACAAGACTGAGTTTAAGGGTTATAACATTAAGGTCATCAGCACCCGAGGATATTTTAATAAAAACAGAAACTGCATTATTAACTTTAAAAAATACATCAAATATATGGTTTATTGTCAGCGGCAGACACAATAACACATAGTTCAAATAGACTGTGCAGGTAGGTCACATGGCATGCCCCAGTAAATACTGTACATAAACTATCACTTTATTGATGGTGTAGTTCTCATTTAGTTTGGCATTCTGAAAGTAGCTCTCAAGTCAAAACGTCTGGGCGCCCCTGTCAATATATGCTTTGTCATTTTTCTTCGATTTTGCTGCAGTTGTGATAAGATCTTCTGGCCAAACACTGTCAATGTGTAGTCGATGATAAAAGACCACTTCTCATAACTTAGTCACGCTTCTCTGATTGGTATCTTTGTGCCTGCTGTCAGTTTCCTCCCATTGCAATATGAAATGTAGTCACGCAGTTGTTGTGAAATATGCGATGGAGTACACATACACACACACACACACACACACAGCTTTGAGCACAGATGAAGAAAGGAAAAGAAGAAAAACAAAACCCAAATATGAGTTAACACAATAATTTGTATAACCACTGAAATGTTGCTAGCGTGCCGTGCAAGTGGATCTTGTTTTTTTTTTTTTTTTCTTGGGGTTTGTCAAGTGTTCTTCTCTAATTCTGTAATTGTCCTCATCAAAAACGTCACGTAGTATAGGTTCACATGCCAATGGGCTACAATATATATAGGCATGTTTTTTCATGCATCTTAATTTGTCAAATATAACCTTTTTTTACGTAGGAAAGGATTCCATACAAGCCATCAGCTTCTTCCTTTCCCGGCACCATTTGTATATCGATTTATTATTTTATCTGTGATAAATAAATAATAAACCAAACATGCATGCATGCTATTTTTAAATTACTGGGGCCGCTTCCATACTTCCTTCACAGGTGATTATCATCAACTAATTCCATTCTGGTCCAACAGAGTCAGAGTGCTGCTATAGAGAGTATAATGCATGGAGTTTGGAAGCGCTTGTTGACTATCACTCAACACCACATATGTACCAGCTGTTTTGATTTGCACATAATGCAGGAGGCAGGGACTTTACCGATAACGAGTGCTTCCAAAACCTGACACTTAATAATCAAATGCAGAGCTAACACTCAAGCCCAGTCGTCCCTATCCTTTTATTACTTATGGCGCATAGAGGCCATTATTACAGTTGTTCCTTGCTGTTCTTATTGCTTTCCAGGTGTACTGGTCCCTATAGTGATGGCCTCAGCCCTGGGAGTGGTCCTCATCATCTCTCTAACATGCTGTCTATTAAAGAAATACAGGTAGGTCAAAGGAGACACACTATTATTATTTGAACTGTAGACTGTGGAGTTGCCAAGTGGACCCCACTACTGTCATTGTGATGGATGTAAACTTTTTTTCTGTAAACTTTTTTCTAATATTTATTTCATAAACTTCCAGCCAATGAGAAACCATTGTTCTAGATGACGTAACTAAAGCATGTTTAAAAATAGTACCCTAATGACCTACCGTACCAATTTTTGTATGTGTCGGCTGAGAATGTGTACAGTATGTTGCTCTACTCCACAGGGTTCAAAGAATGAACCTAGAAAACCTAGACAGTCGTGGAGAGCTTTAGGACTCAGAGCAGCAGTCGTACCACAAGTGGTGAAGCCAGTGCAGCATCACATCACCATTACAACATCAGTGGGGCTAGCATCTTGGTGTCGCAGATTACAATATCATCAGGGCAACCCCACCCCCCCAAACTGACTGTGAAAAGTGGACTGGTTAAGTAATCAATTGGCAGGTGTGGGGCCATATGGCAATAAATTGGCTGAGGCAGAGGCTGGACATAGCACAGGTGTGCCCTGGCAGAGCCTGACTGGAGCCTTTTGTGGTGTTTCCGGACAATGCTGTGTCCCCCAGGACATGACATGATGACTCATGAGTATTATCTCCTGGAAGTTTCTTGCAGTCTGCAAGTTGCCACTGGACAGAGTCCAGTTCTAGTTAGCTGTGTTTGCGTTCCATGTTTGTGCCTCACACATAAGGATCACGTCATCACCTTTATGTATTCTCTAGCACAGTTGAGTGCAATTATGCTCTCATTTTCACCATAGCCGAGGATAGTTATACGTTGTTGTACTTATACAAGCCATCTGCTGTTATAGTGCACAGGGTTTAGTACATGGTTAAGAGGGGAATCTCTTTAAGTCTCTTTAAAGCATAATTACATTTGTCATCCAGCGGTTTGTCTTGTTGCGGATCGGAGGAGAAGGAAAGGGTTCCACTACTCTATCTGCTGTGACCATTGTAGAGTATATAAACAATGACTTTTAAAGGAATGACTGGATGGAATTTCACTAGCCTACGTTTTATGGCTGCTGGTTTTAAGACTTCTGGTAAAATAATGTCAATGTTTTATAGGGATATATATAGAGGACTCATTAGTTGGATTTTAATAAGACCAGACTCACTTGTGCCACTCTTAGTCACACAGGGCTATGGGTTAAACTGAGAGCAAGAACGGCTAAATGTAGCATTTTAGACACCCTTCCACCTACACAGGGTTGTCTTTTTCTGGGATTTGGTCTGTTGTGTGACTATAGAAACACTTTGTAAACAGTGCACAGATTTCAAACCTCGATTCTGAGTCAGACACCAGAGTGGTGTATGCAGGTAATGTAATAGAGGCACGTTTTTAGGCAAAAATCTAAATAGATATATAACTGTAGTTTTTTGCCTTTTCCCCCTCTACGTTGCTTCTACTTTGATGCTACAGCTGTTTACCTGCAGACAGGCACTTGCTATTTCAAAGGATATTTGCCATTAATATAGTGGTGTCAAGTCAACTGTACTAAGTGATATCCAGAATCCCGTGGTGGGAGTTCTGCTCTGGTTTTGGTGAAATGCTAAGTAGTTCCGGTCATTTTGTGTGGGTCACTGGGGGCCACAGTGAAAGTAAATTAATAAAAAAAAAAAGAACGTTTACCTATTTCTAAAATATTAGAACATCCTTCATTCATTTTTGACCCCTCTATCACAGGGAACTATGTATTTTGTGTCCATATCACTACGCCCAAAAAGTAGTTCCATATGTGATAGAGGGGCCAAAAATGAACGAAGGATGTGCTAATATTTTAGAAATAATTCAACAAGACAAATTACAGTTAGTTTTGTGGATTCGTTTACTCTTACTGCGTGGCCCCAGGGACCCCCACAAGATGACCGGAGCTACTTAATATTTCACCAGTATTTCATACAACTTAAGCTCCAAAAATCCAAACTATCCCTTTAAGAGATCCATCTGTACTACTGCAAGATTGGGAGTGAATCTGCATTTTTGACTGCAATGGGAAGTACATTCCAGAGTTTCAGGGGCAAGAAGAATTTGGGGTGCGTGGAGCGTAGGCCAGGCGTTTAGCGAGGGTACTTCCTTGCCTGAGTCGACAAACAACAAGCATTGTTCTGATTAGCTCAAAGTAAATGTCGCAGTCAGAGCAGGGCCATTTAAAGAGAGCAAACTACTTCATATCTGATGTTCTTTGATAATCTGATATTATTGCTGCGTATGTTTTTTTGTTTTTGCCTGTAAACCATAATTTGTCCAGGAATCACAGCTGGTTTCCTTCACATAGTGAACAGGACAGGATGGAGCTTATTATTATTATTATTATATTATTATTATATAAGTATTTGATCAGTGCTTTTCAACAGGTGGTCCGGGGACCACCAGTGGTCCTTAAGAAGGTTCCAGGTGGTCCCCAGGTAAATGATGGAAAGTTGGTTAAACAGGTGTAACTCGTGAGAGTGTAAACATGAAACCAAATGAACCCTTGCGGGTCCATTTGGTTTCATGTTTACACTCTCAAGAGTTAAAATATTCATCTTCTGAATTAGCCCAAGTCTACACAACTAGAGAATGTAGAAGGTTAATGGTCATTTTGATCTGTATGTTTGACTGTTTTGTTTGCAAAATCCAGCCTGGAATTGTGGGCAAAAGCAAAATAAATCATTAGTTTTGGGTCCGTGGGGCTATATTGGTCCGTGGCTCAAATGCTGAATAAATAGTGGTCCCTGGTATATATATATATATATAAAAAAAACTCTTATATATATATATATATATATATAAAAAAAACTCTTAAAACTTCTGCTTTAGATGCATCAAATGTCCTCAATGGCCATGTATGGTAGTATAAGGGTATTTTAGGGAATTCCCTTTTCATTAATTTATTGACAATTTAGTGACTAGTCCAGATCACAGCCCATATGGAGATGCGTAATTTCCAGGATGTCTTTACCAGTTGAAATACTAAAGCTATATGATTGATTTAAGTCAGTCTGGTCTCAATCTAACTCTCTCTGATTCATCCAGGGACGTCTGTCTTTAGTGGACAGGATTAGTGTTGGTTGAAATCAGGTGATTATTCTGGAACAGATCTGACTAGTTTTGGATTACCTTGATCTGGAGGGGACTGATCTAAGTACCGAAGTCCCACAGATCAGAACTCCCACTAGTCCGAACATGCGCTGGAAATGCGCATGTTCGGACCAACCCCCGACTTGGGCTAATTCAGAGGATGAATATTTTAACTCTTGAGAGTGTAAACATGAAACCAAATGGACCCGCTTGACGCGGTTATGGTGAGGATGAGGGTTAGAGAAGGATTTAGTTATGTTAGAAAACCCTACCCTTCCCCAACCAAGAGCCTAAACCCCCGACGCTCAACCACCTCACAGACCGTAACCCTACATTTTGACGGCGGGGGACCTCGGGCGATGATAAAGCGACGTCGCCCGAAATCCATTATTTCTCTATGGGAGCCGCCGTTTCAGGCGACAGCAGTAAAACGGGCGATGACGGGCGACGTTCTGGCGTCAGCCGGAAAGATAAAAAATGGTGAGCTTTTTGGCCAAATCGGGCGACGTTTCTTGTCCATCGCCCACCGTACCCCGCCGTTAAAACGTAGGGTTAGGTCTGTGAGGTTAGGTTGAGGGTCAGGGGTTTCGGCTTAGGGTTATGATTGGAGAAGGGTAGGGTTTTGCGTCTCGTAGTTTTGGAACAACGGGAGGTCGCAACAATGGGAGGTCGGAATAATGACATGGCACCGATCTGGAAGCAATCAGAACGTCACTAATTCATTCCAGTCCTGACCGTGCTTACTGATAAGAGAGGAATAACAGGTGTGTCTTTATGTTCATTCTCAGGGCTGACGCCGAGGAAGAGAAAAACAACAACGCCACCTACAAGATCGGAGAGAAGGACGAGTACGGATCATCAGTGTAGCGTCTCCATCATCTCACTGGAAGAACAAACATGGACAGGAATGAGCCCTTTGTGTAACACCTGTAACCCTGAACCCAAACCCCAGCTAAACCATATTGTCTCCTTGTGTCGTCATGCGTTCTGTTGTATCATGGGGGTCCATGTTGAGGGGTCCATGACAGCATATGGAGTATAGCCAGTGCAGTAGAAGAAGCTAAAGTGTGAAATGCAGCCCACATGCTTTTCGAAAGCAAATCTGTTGTAGCTGTAGTTCCTCATCCACTCATATTGCACAGATTGCACTTTTTTCCCCCCGATTTGCTGCTTTGATATAGGTTAAGGGGAAAACACAGTCACCTCCAGCATGCTGTGTGCAAATTGAAGAGGGCATTACGCTGCTAGCATTTTATTTTTTTACTGGCTGCCGCCAGTGTTTATCAATGTGGAACTCATATTTTGAAGAGCCATGTTTCGGACTGGAATGGGACATATTATATCAGCACACAGGATGTGCGATTTGGCTGACTCCATAAAGTCACTTAATGGTGACTGATCTGTGCAGTGGAATATACACTGTTTTGTCCATGCCTCTGGGACAAGAATTAGGACATACAGGCAGTTGAAAGAAAAGTATAAAATGCATGTCTATGGGAGCGATGGGCTGTCCGTATGAGCCTGGGAGAGCCCAGCCTGACCTGCAGGGGCTGTGGCTTGGTTGGTTGGTTGGAAAATGGCAAAATTTCTCTCAGGAAAATGATTCTCGGGTCAAGCTCTGACCGTCGTTGTCGTTTAGCCTCGCTGCCCTTTCTGCTGTGTCCTCCAGACATGGTGGAAAAGAGAAGTTGTGACCGCAGTCCAAACAATAGAGGGGATGAGGAGTTGACAGACATCCCTATGATGGTAGGGTGGCCTGGGAGAGAGAGAGACAGGGGCGGATGTAACATTTCCCAATTGGAGGGGGGGGCAGGAGAAAAATGTGTGGGTCATCGCCAAGCCGCTCCCATACCATTTTTGGTTACAGGACTTTTATTAGTCAAGTAAAGCATCAATAATAACAACAGTTGTTGTTGAAGTTGCAACAGACACGCAGCATGCATAAAGCTAAAGGTCTGACTCAGAGAGTTTTCTGTTTTCAATGATGAAATGCTGTTGGTTTAGTGGTGACACAGCTGTAGTTAGTTAGTAGCAGCAGTAGTATTGCTTCAAATCATTTTAAGTATAGTGTAAGCACTTTGATTTGAAATATCTTGGGTTGTTTTGCATGCATGCCATCGTGTTTGGTGTTGGCAGACCGGGCATTTAGGGAAGGCCCCCCCATGCCCTGCATGCCTAGATCCGCCCCTGCAGAGAGACAGAGAGAGGGACAGAGAGAGAGGGATGGGCTGCGCCGCAACACGCTTCAAAGCAACCCTGTACTTAGAGCCGCTCTATGGATCATGGTAATAAAAGGGCGCTTTAGCCTCCATTACAAAACCTTCAGAACCACACTGTGCTGCTCCTTCCCCTTCCCCTGGCTGTGTGAATAATGTAGAGAAAGAAGGCTTTTGTTTTCCTACAGTACCGTGGGATGGTCCCCCAGATGACCCTGACCCTGCCTGGCCACGGAGGCGATCACAAGACCGCCGAACCGAACGAACCGGACGGCACTTTGCTGACCTTCTGATGGAGGCTGTAGCTCCTACAGTTACAGTACAGTTACTGTACACAATACACACAGCATTACTGGGTTCCTAAAGTGGAGCCCGGGGACCCCAGGGGGTCCCCCCATGCCGCTACTTGACTCGTTTGGAACCAAATGGACCTTTATGGTATGGGTCTGTAACTCTGAGAGGGTAGCTTACAAATGGACCCAAACAGATCCATTTCCATTCAGTTCAATTTCTACACACTCAGAGTTAAATTAATATTGATCTACAATATCAGTTGGGGGGCCCAGAGATATAAATGCATAGACTAATGCATGTCAAACTGGTCCTTAAATTATTTAGGCTAAAAATGGTTAATGTGGATCATACGATCATAACAGTAATCTATATAAGCCGTTAAACTGTGTATATACTGTAAATGCTACCAAGTGCTATGTTTATGTAGCAGCCAACGATGAGACAGCCACAACAGCCGCGCCAAACGGGGTCAGCCCTATTGGCGCGACTGGTGTTGGACGAGTGGTAGTCCCGGGTTCAATCCCCGCTTCCGTGCAATACTACATTTATATGAAATGCTATAAGTCTAAATACACTGATGTCTAAGTTATAAAGATGCTATGTGAGATACTGTACATAAGTTGACACTTTTTCTAACACCTGTAAGAGGTCAAGGCTAGGGCAAGTACTACTTTAGTGCTATATGAGCTGAGATGGAGTCTGAAGAGGTGTGTTTTCAGACTGTGGTGGAAGATAGGGAGTGAATCTGCGGTTCTGATTGACTGCAATGGGAAGTTGATTCCATAGTTTTTAGGCTGGAAGGGAGAAGGGAGAAGGGTTCAGGGGTGTGTGGAGTGAGTATGGCAGGCGTTTTTTTTTTATTGTTTGTTTTGTTTTTTGCGAGGGTACTTCCAGCTTGACAATTTTTCTATTCCAGATACGGGGTCCAAGTGCAGAATGTATACAACAATATCAAATGAGAGGGAACTGTGGTCTTGATTAGGATCATGAGAATCACCATCCTACAGTAGGTTCTGTAGTTCAGTATATTCACAGTAAGGCGATGAAGGATTTAACCTGTTCAAATCTGCTCTCATTCAAGAGAAAGAGACAACATTGCCAAACTGAAGTTAGAGCAATAACGGGAGCATTTTGTTTTGCTCCGACTTCATTACCTCACCTTGCTGTTGCTTGCTGCATAGGTATACGCTTCTGGTGCGGTTTCTTTTATTCATGGCTACAGATGCTAGCATGCACATGCATCCTTTATATGAACACTATTGAGAGACAACCAAACCGTCTTGCGACCGCGACCTGTGCCGCGGCCAATGCTCAATCGATCGGTTGGGAATTATGCGGCCGGTTTTACAGTTGACCTTTTCCCCAAAAGGTTGTGATGTTTTACAATCGGTTGTTTTAACCGCTTGTACGGGCACAACCTTTTTCAGCTGTCTACACCTAACTCTAACTCTAACCTTATCCCTAAACTTAACCTCAGTAAAACCTATGCCTGAACCTATCCTAAACCCCTGTCCGATTGGCTGCGACTGTTCGTCGCATCGGTCGTGCAGCCGTGTCGTGACCTAGGTCGCGGTCGCTAAACGATTTCACCCCTCCTGCATGGGGAGGTTCGGAGAGAGATATAGACGTAAAATTATGAAATGCCAATGAAAAGTATTAAAACAACAACAACGGGTCTGCTGTCTCTACCCAACGTGGTCATTATGAAAGGTACATAATGCAGTACTTGAGAAAATAATTACTGGGTGACTATGCTGCTATTTCCCCATAATTAAGTTGTCGTGGTGGCTTTTAATAATAATAATATTCTCCCACACACTGCGTCATGTCCCATGCAGGGCCCCGTCCATAGACCATGTCGTCTGACCATTAAATGTGGTCTTAATCTCGTGCGTTGATGTCACGTCGGCTTGCACTGCAGTGTCACAATCACCCCAGCAGAAAAAGAAACAAAAGCCCTATAAATGCTTATAATTGTGTTATCTTGGCAACTTGTACAGTAGGTGAACTGTCTTCACCCCTGGCTGGCGGTACCATGGCGTGAAGATAACAAAGTATAACTCTGGTTTAAAGGTAATAGAGGCAACTTTTTAGCCAAAAATCAAAATAGATATATAGCTATGTTTTTGTTTTTTGTTTTTTTTGCCTTTTTAGTATCTAAACTGCTTCTACTTTGATGCTGCAGCTGTTTCCTTGTAGACAGACACTTGCTTCCTCCTGCAGACAGTCCAGAGTCCTTTGTTGTTGTCTACAAATCATGAAAACAAAACATTAGTCAGGAAAGGCGGTGCTACTGTGAGAGGGGGAGTGTGGGGTGAGGTCGTGTTTTAACCAATCACAGCACAGCAGTCTCCAGCAGATTCATAATGAGCCAATAGAGTGGAGGTGAGGTGGAGTTGAGGTGGTGTAAATCTGTTTACAAACACAGTGTTTGTACACTAAAGTTGCCACTATTATACCTTTAAAGATGTGTTGCTGAGGAGATGAGCTGTGAGATCTACCTTTTTGCAAGCCTTTCTTTATATCTGACATTGCTCACAGTTATTGGTGACTTGTAAAGTACTGCTGTAGTATATTGATAAGGTGTTGCATAATAACTGTACATGTTTACAATACCTTCCATGCAGAATCTGAGATTAAAGAATCACTGGTGTTAAAACTGGAGTGTTTTTTATTACATCTATCATCGTCATTTAACCTACAAACCAAACGCCACATGAACCAGGGCTATGTGAAGTAAACGTATTAATATTATTATTAATGTCTTTTATTTTACTGTTATTACTTTAAGTAAACATTAAAGTTTGCTGTTGAGGAAATGAGCAGGTTTCATGTCAAAAACAATTCCTGGAGATGATCACCACACTTAGAAGATATTATTTCCCCTTCAGGGAATGGAAAAAAAAAAAAACAATTTGGACAAAAATAAATGTCCTGCTGAGTTGCAAAACGATGCAGTGTCCTCCCTATGCAACACATTCAGTGGAAATATAGGCCTATAGCAGTGGTTTTCAACCAGTGGTCCAGGGACCAACAGTGGTCACTGAGAGGGTTCCAGGTGGTCCCCAGGCTAAATTATGGAAAGTTGGTTAACCAGATGTAACTCTTTGAGAGCGTAAACATGTGTACACTCTCATGTGTTAAAATTCATCATCTTAATTAGCCCAGGTCTACACAACTAGAGAATGTAGATTAGGTCATTTTGATGTGCATGTTAATTTGCCTGTTTTGTTTCCCAAATCCAGCCTGGAATTGTGGATAGCGTGCAATGACTGCCTTCAAGACAAATTTATCTTGTGTTGTGTTATAGTGCACTAAGTTGCACACTTGCCCGATCGGGCAACCAGGTAGCAATCTTCACTTGCCCGACCATTTTTTTTACTTGCCCTATAAGCGGGCAAGTGTTAGTGTCAAGCCCTGCCCCCAAAAAATATATTGTAAATTTTGCCTGCTGTGTCGGTAACTATGCTGACATCACTATAGGCCAGTGGTTTACAACCATATCATACAAGGACCCACTATTTATTCAGCATTTGAGCTACGGAGGACTAGCATTTGATGACATTTTTAGCCCCACAGACCTGAAAACTAAAGATGTCTTTTGCTTTTGTCCACAATTCCAGGCTGGATTTGGGAAACAAAACAGTCAAACATGCAGATCAAAATGACCATTAATCTTCTACATTCTATAGTTGTGTAGACATCCCAGATGATGAATATTTTTACTCTTGAGTGTAAACATGAAACCAAATGGACCCGCAAGGGTCCATTTGGTTGGCTCAAAGAGTTACATCTGGTTAAACAACTTCCCAGTTATATCAAATCGTGGTCCTTTGCGCAAATCCTGAATAAATAGTGGGCCCTGGTGTCAAAACGGTTGAAAACCTTACTTACCACAACTCTATATCATCATGTCTCTTGCTGTGACAAAATAAAACAAATAAATAAATAAATACAAACTTGAACCTTGTGCTTGTTTTCATAGAACCTGGTCACCCGCGTGCTTCTACCACACAACCTGGCAACCCAACAACAACAACAACAGCGACGTCACTTCCTCTAACGCTGCATGCTAAGATGCTAACATGCTAACGCCGTTATACGATTCACGATACATTCACCTCTTTATTACACCTATTGATCCTTTTATGAATCTACCAATCAACATTAGCTCTGCCTGCGCCGGTTTCTATTCATACAGGAGTTAAACACATTCATAATAATAATAACAGTGTGTCTGTTGCTGTTATTACAGCTATAGTGGTTTTATAACGTTAATCAGTAGAATTCACTTTAATTTGACTGGTATTTTTGTGTTATTGTCGTTATTATAATTATAAGTGGCAACCGTAATAAGCCGCTCCTGTTGTTTTTGGGGTGAGTTTAGTTTATTACTTTCCATTGATGGAGTGTCCTCATCTGAACTCAGATGTTGTTGCTGTGGTGGACCCCTCCAGACTGCCCCACGGACCCCCTTCCTCCTGGTGCTGCGCTGGTAAATCTTAAATTACTGAGTTTTTGTTTTTGTGCATCAGTTTAGCACAGGGGTGCTTTTTGACAACCTTTTTGACTCCAGGGACCACCATTTGTTCAGCATTTGAGCCACGGACCACCATTTGATTACATTTTCACAGCAAGACCTAAAATTAAAGAATTCTTCTGGTTTTGTCCACAATTCCAGGCTGTATTTTGCCAACAAAACAGTGTAAACTTTTTATTAAGTGGTGCTAATTCAGATGATGAATATTTTAACTCTTGGGAGTGTGAAAATGAAACCAAATGGACCCGCAAGGGTCCATTTGGTTTCATTTTTACATTCTCAAGAGTTACATCTGGTTAACCAACTGTGCATCATTTACCCTGGGGACCACCTGGAACCTTCTCAAGGACCACTGGTGGTCCCCGGACCACCTGTTGAAAACCCCTGGTTTAGCATTATGCACACATTGATCTAGTGCAGTGGCTTTCAACCATTTTCATACCAGGGCCCACTATTTAATCAGCATTTTAGTCTCTCAGACCCCAAAATAAGGATTTTCAAGTTTGTTGTGCACCATTTAGGAGAGATAACTGACCAAACGTTTGTCAAAATAACAATTCCTCCACATTTTCCTAACTGTGTAAATTATTCAGATGTTTAAATATAATTTAACTCTTGAGAGTGTAAAATCATTTTACAATCTCAAGAGTTGCAGATCTATAAGGGTCCATTTGGCTATTTAGCCTGGGGACCACCTGGAATCCTCTCAGGGACGACCGGTGGTCTCTGGACCACTGGTTGAAAACCACTGTGTTAGACCAGTCAGATTTCTATGTTGAAGTGACACAGATCTGATTCAGGCTAGATTTGGCTGCCAGTGTAAATCAGGACATGTGAATCCCTTGACTCTTTCAAAACCCCTCTCACACTCATGTCTCCTCTTTAACATGTCCAGTTTGCAGATCTAACAAGAGTCCGTGGGTGTGTCTGAGCTGTCTGAGCGTGCACTGTGGAAGGTAAGTCAGTCAGCACTGTTCTTCTGTGCTTTTTAACACTGGTTTGTCTTTGTAAACCCAGTTAAACAAATAATGCAATACAATTATTATTGTATTATCATATTTATGGATGCACTGAAACTGAATTAAACGTCTTGGACGAAACTGAATACCGAATATAGGAAATAGTTGGCTGAAGAAAATGAATAGTGAATAGCTGATTATGATTAAAATTATACTGTATATTTTTCCTACAATTTCATGGCTGCACCTTGGCCGATTTTAGGAAGGAACGCCTTTTGTTCTAAGCATTATGTTGTACTTTAGCTAATGGAAAGATCAGATCTACAAGCTCACAGCGCGCCACTCAGTAGCGCGCTGTGAGCTTGTATGTGCGTGTAATTTTAAATGATCAATGAACCAAGAGTGAACAGAACTACAATCTGATCTCTCTGTCTCTGAAGGTATGTTAACGGACATGCAAAGCAGCACTTTGAGGAGAGCCAGATCCTCAGTGACGGCAGGAAGAGATGTGACAAACAGCATTCAGTCTGCATGGAGAGCACTAACTACAGTGCATTCTGGTAAGTCTGAAACATCATACAATACTGTAGGTTCATACATTCAGTCTGCATGGAGAGCACTAACTACAGTGCATTCTGGTGAGTTTGTTAAAGACATCATACACTAGGACATACATACTGTCTGCATGCAGAGCACTAACTACAGAACCTGCTGGTGAGTCTCCTCTAGCATCATTCAGAAGGTCCTCAACTCCTTAACAGATTTACCATGACTGGAGTTATTGATTATTCTATTGTCTGCTTATCACTCAAAAAGTCGTAGGATGGTTTACACTACAGCTTGTAACCACCTATAGAGATGTGACACCCTCACCCCTGGTTCTATATCGATAAATCACTTTCAAAGTAACGTGATTCAGGAATACACACATTATTAGTAGTGTTTCAAGGTGGTGGTTTTCCTTTTGACATCCTTCTCTTCCATCCCAGTAGCTTATGAATCTGTGTTTGCACATTGCTGTAGTAATGACTTCCAGTCCCCACATGTAAACGTCAATTGTGTGTGTGTGTGTGTGTGTGTGTGTGTGTGTGTGTGTGTGTGTGTGTGTGTGTGTGTGTGTGTGTGTGTGTGTGTGTGTGTGTGTGTGTGTGTGTGTGTGTGTGTGTGTGTGTGTGTGTTACACAGCTACAGATGTGATGAGTTTGTTGTCAACGACACCAAACTGGGACAGGTCCAGAAGGTTAGGGAGCATCTCCAGAGTTTGGAAGGGTAAGTATGACGGGTTCAAAATGTAGCTGTGTGCAGAATTGCTTTCTGAAATGCTTTTCCGTTGATCAAACAACGACAACAATTCAATTAACAATTATTCTGTGTTCTGTCATTGTGTAGACGTATTGAATATTAAGTCATTCAGAATAGATGTTTAACAGTAATTTAACTCTGATGAAACAATGTCTGCTGCAGCTCCTCACCGACTGGACAGAGGAAAAGAAAACTGTCAGGCAGCACTTCACCGGACAGCAAGGTTCCTAAAGAAGAGGTACTGTATGTTAGAATGCTTGTTTCCTTCCAGCACTGATTCTTGGATGCAACAATAGTGTTTTACGTCATTTAGGAAGGATGAGGACTGTTCTGGCACTCTGAGCCTTAGGCTTAACTCCTTCTGCTTCTGTTATCCTTGTGGCCTCGAAATGTCATTCCCAGCAAGAGATTTGAGCCAAACCAGCTTCAATTCAGCTACTGGAAGCAAGACTGACAAAATTGATGCACAAGTCGCCAATTATCCTTTTATTGACCATTGGGGGAAAAGCGGCACCCCAAAAACCTGACTCATCAACACTGTTCTCATCCATACCCGTTCTTGGCGGTATTTTAGACGCTAAAAAATCATGAAAGCAAAAAAAAATATGTTCGTTTTGGGAGTGAGAGACTAAACCTTATCACCTGGTGGTCCGCGGCTGAATTTCTGTATGATTGATTGAAAACCACTGCAGTAGAGTTTTATTTAATATCTAAATTAAACGATTAAACGTGTGCTTCTTTGCTGTCAGACTGGGTCCTCGGCTGTGAGCGCCACAGGCCTGAGGAATCTGGGCAACACGTGTTTCATGAACGCCATTCTACAGTCCCTCAGGTAAGAGTCTTCACTTGGACCACAGTGTGATGATTTTGAGTGGCAGCAAGATCATCTTGCGACTTTGACCTAGGACGCAACCTTTTATAGGTCTGGAATCCCGTTGACCATTTTTACAAATAGTCAAACCATCGCAACGGTTTGTGAAACTGTCATGACCTTTTTGGTCGCAGCTAACCCTAACCTTAGCTCTAAATTTAACCTCAGTAAAACCTATGCCTAAGCCTAACCTAACCCCCTGACCCTTTTACGATTATTTTAGGTACGTAAAAGGTAAAACGTAAAACGTAAAAGCAGGTTCACCTGAAACCATCTTCCAACCTTGTACTATTCCTTGTCCAGTAGATGGAGGGGCCTCTGTGGTCTGTGGTAGTAATAAGAGTCTGGGACCACAGACGGGGTATTAGTGTGTCTCCCTGGCTAGTAACCACAGGGTAATTCAAATAAGACCATGTTTTCTAGCCAACACACACATTACTGGGGCTCCCCCACTTTGCAGCTCAACTGTTAAGTCCTAGATTTAGTTCCTGTTTTGTTTAGTTTTGTTGTGTTGGACGTCTGTTTCTTCTATGTACCCTCAACGTTCCTGTGCCTTTACCAGGGGCCTTAGGGCAGTGGTTTTCAACCAGTGGTCTGAGAGGATTCCAGGTGGTCCCCAGCTAAATGATGGACAGTTGGTATTACCAAATGGACCCTTATAGATCTGTAACTCTTGAGAGTAACTCTCAAGAGTTAAATTGTATTTAGAATACAAGAATCTACACAATTAGAAAATGTAGAAAAATCGTAAAAATGCTAAAATGCAGTATAAACATTGGGCCCTGGTATCAAAAAGGTTGAAAACCCCTGCCTTAGAGCAGTAGCCCAGCGGTAGATAGTGGCCGAATAGGCAAGTGCAGGGCTCCTGGTTCAAACCCCTATATGAAGTGTCCTTGGGCATGTGAATATGTGTGTGTCATGTGAATGTAGGTAAGGTTCATTGGAAATAGGCACTAACTATATAAATCCACTGTTTACCATTTTACTGGGTATCCAGAGGACTTCAGTTCAGAGTCAGTTTTCCCGTTTGCCACGGATTAGGGATTTTTACTTCAATTTACTTTGTTGTTAATCCTCTCCGTTATGACTCAAACCAGTGCCAACTAGGGAGCTGATTTACTCTCATTTTAACTCTTATTATCTATGTGTGTTCCTCATGGTCTCCATGTTTCTCTCTCCAGTAACATCCAGCAGTTCAGCTGTTACTTCCAGGACCTGCCAGCGGTGGCGCTACGCAGCGGGAAGACAGCAGGGAGGAGGATGTATCACACCAGGAGCCAAGGAGACAGCACTGTGTAAGTACCAGGGAGGAGGATGATGTATCACACCAGGAGCCAAGGAGACAGCACTGTGTAAGTACCAGAGGAGGAGGAGGATGTATCACACCAGGAGCCAAGGAGACAGCACTGTGTAAGTACCAGAGGAGGATGTACCACACCAGGAGCCAAGGAGACAGCACTGTGTAAGTACCAGAGAGGAGGAGGATGTATCACACCAGGAGCCAAGGAGACAACACTGTGTAAGTACCAGAGAGGAGGAGGATGTATCACACCAGGAGCCAAGGAGACAACACTGTGTAAGATCATTTACAACCAGTGTTGGTCAGTAACTAATTTTAGATTACATATTACTGTAATATTATTACTTTGGCTCCAAAAAGTAAGGTAACGAGATTACTCTGCAAAAACGGGTAATAAGTAACGCATTACTTTGCAAGTAACGCCAAGTTACTTTTTTAAAATGAGCTTGTTGTTGCATGCAAAAATAGAACAGATTTACAAGCTATCGACAGGTACTGTAACAACAGAGATGTGCAGTAGATTGTAGATCCAGTCCACATGCTGCATCCTGTGCACAGTTATGTACACTACAAATCGCTTGCTGCTTTATTTTGTATTTTATTCTTAAATACAAGACCTCAACTGTCTTTGAAAACAATTGTGAAAAAGTTTAAAAAGTCAAAGAGACAGATTTGGTTGGCTTTGTTTTCAGGTGCAGTTTGTAGGATTGGAGACTGTTATTATTCCAATAAATTGGATTCAGTTCTAAAAAGAGCTCGCTAAACAGATTATGTTGTACATCTCTATTTTTTCAAAGGCGGTGTTGAGAACTTGGGAAATTAATAACGTAATATGTAATATATTACTCTTCGATTCCAGTAATAAGTAAAGTAATGATATTACTTTGTCTAAGGGGTAACGAGTAAAGTAAAGAAGTTACTTTCCTAAGTAATATTGACCAACACTGTTTACAACAGTGGTTTTCAACCGTTTTCATCCCAGGGACCACCATTTATTCAGGATTTGAACCACAGACCACCATTTGAGGATATTTTAGCCCCACTGACCCCAAATCTAAAGATTTGTTTTGCTTTTGTCCACAAATCCAGGCTGGATTTGGGAAACAAAACAAGCAAAACATACATTCCAAAATGGCTAATTCAGATGAAGAATATTTTAACTCTTGAGAGTGTAAAAATGAAACCAAATGGAGCCGCAAGGGTCCATTTGGTTTCATTTTTATGTTCTCAAGAGTTACATCTGGTTAACCAACCTAGCTGGGGACCACCTGGAACCCTCTCAGGGACCACTGGTGGTCCCCGGACCACCTTTTGAAAACCCCTGCTTTAAAATGTACAATGCACTCGCATATTATATGCGAGTGCGGATATTTCCTGGATTAAAGTTTAAATTAGTTCATGAGCTTTCTTTTATTTCATTACACACAGCAGCATAGTACCCAGACTAACGAACGCGTTTCGGCCCTCAGGCCTTCCTCAGCGTTTCAAACTAGGTTCAGTCTCAGAGACTCCATATACAGTATAGCCTAGTTAGGCGGTAAATCACAGCTGAGTCTTATTATAGAAAAAAATCTATCAATTTGTTCCATGTAATACATTTCATATTCAGTAGAAACATTTTTCATATTAAACAATTTGATATTGTTTCCACAAGTAGCCTACATCATACCAAAATGTTCAGTTACAAAAAACAATTTAATAAGAGCTCTTCATTCATACTCATGAGCGGTGCGCTGGTCATAGACAAGCGCATAGCAAGTTCATTCAGGAAACCTCAGTGCAGTCGCTGCCGGCCCTTTAAAGGGCCGCCTCAGCATCACATTCACATGATTGACTTCATCCAATCACAGGCTCTCACAGGCTATTTAAACTGTAAGTTTGTATTGCTCTTCCTGCTTGCTTGCTTGCTGCTGCTGCTCACTCTGATACTGCTGTTCTGCTTATGCTTAATCATTTTGCTGCTAACCCTCCTCCACCCCAGCTACCACCTGTAGATTTGGATCTGCCCTTTGGGTACGGGGGATTCGGAGTCCTTAAGGTCAGGACTGTTGCGCTTGATCTGAGTACCCAAAAAGCAGATCCAATTCATCCGCCAAACCATGATAAATATATTGCTTATTTTATATTCAATAAATGAATATTAAACCCTTCTTGAGTTGTCCTGACTGAACTAGGTTTTCCCTCTTTTTAGTGGGTTGACTATTTCTAAACCCTGGAATCTGATAATAAAATCTAATATAATTTGGACTCTGAGTAGAGCGCTCCTACCTAACGGTTCTATTGTTCTAAGCTCCTTTACAGTCACCTGGAATTCATTCACTACTTGCCAGCGACAGTTGCAGAGGAAATAAGTGTCATAGAGCATGGGTTTTCAACCTAAAGATTTCTTTTGCTTTTTTCCAAAACAGGCTGGATTTCGGAAACAAAACAGGCAAACATAAGTCAAAATTCTACACTCTCTAATTGTGTAGACTAATACTACGGTAATTAACATGATGAATATTTTAACTCTTGAGAGTGTAAATGTGCGGGTCCATTTGGTTTCATTTTACATTCTCAAAGAGTTACATCTGGTTATCAAACTTTCCATCATTAAGCATGGGGACCACCTGGAACCCCCACAAGGACCGCTGGTTGAATTGTCATAGAGAGCCGAAAAAATGTCTTCAGCCATAATCAATTAAATTCAATTCAAAGGAGCTTTATTGGCATGATAAAACAGACATTTACATTGCCAAAGCAAGAGTCACAAAACAATACAATAAAAACAGTTGAAAATGGGGACAAATATATACAGTTGGAGGGGGGTACAGATTTTTGTAGACAGAGTTATGCTACATTGCATTGTTTTATAAAAGGTTATAGCACATTATAACACTAACATTTTTATTGCTACTTCAAGACAGATCATGCAGAATAAGAAGAAAACAAACAGATTCACTATCTGTTTAAATGTAGCAGCTCTGTTTACATGGAAAAGTCTGGATAGTACAGATCGTAGTCCTTAGGGTGGTTGAATTCCATTGGCCAATCTTCTTACATCGCAACAGTGCACAAATCTTGCTGCTGTGTTTGCACATTGTTGTATTTCTCCCAATAGGGAGAAATACAACATCACACGTTATGAGGTCAGCTGTGGCCTGTCTACGGTTTTATTACATACAAAGGATAAAAAACAAAAGAAAGTATATGTACAGTATACCAAATTATTTCTATGTCTGGTTTAATTCCCATCTCTACACACATATTTCCTCTCTCTCTATGCTGTCCATTTCTAAATACGTCAATATTAGCTCTAACCAATGATACATCTTTTCAAAAAGTCAATACACAAAACCAGTAGGAAGGCATGGTCTGTCCATTAAGAGTTGTGCTGTTTTAATTATTAATTTGAGATAAATTAAAATTGTGGTCTGTGGTTGTCTGAACCTTAAGGGAGTGACTGAAATTGACTTAAGGCACTTTATGACCTATTTCTGGACTGTGTGTGTGTGTGCGTGTGCGTGTGTGTGTGTGTGTGCGTGCGCGTGCGCGTGCGCGTGCGCGTGCGCGTGCGCGTGCGCGTGCGTGTGTGTGTGTGTGTGTGTGTGTGTGCGTGCGTGTTCGTGTTCATTCCTCAGATCCCTGGTAGAGGAGTTCAGGAAGACATTGTGCTCTCTATGGCAGGGCAGTCAGACCGCCTTCAGTCCAGATGCTTTGTTCTACGTCATCTGGAAGATCATGCCTAGTTTCAGGTAATCACAATACTCACTCTCACTGTTGAATCCAATAAATAGCTCTGTTTGAGACTGCAGACTCAAATAAAACTTCTGTTAACTCAGATTACTTAGAATTAAGTTGATTGATTTTACGACATAAAAATGTAGTAAATAAGTGTTGTGTGTCTAGGGGCTACCAGCAGCAGGACGCCCATGAGTTCATGCGGTACCTCCTGGACCACCTCCACCGTGAGCTCCAGAGCGGCCGGGGCAAGGCTGCCGGTTCAACTCCACCTCCTCAGGACGGCCTCAGGATCTCCTCCACCACCCCGGGAGGGGGGAAATGCCTCATGTACGTATGGACCAGTAGTCAGAACTACCGATAATAACCTGTTATGTTTAACGCATTAATAACTTACCGGCCTAACATGTGAATGTATGTACGTTTAAGCCTGTTCAAGTGATAGCTTGAACAGGCTTGAACGTGCATATCTGTACACCTTGGAGAGACATTGAGGCATTTCTAGTCCTGTTTTTGATCTTGCTGGATAAACAAAGGGACCATGTTTAGAGGCTCAAAGTAAATGCTAGTAAATGCTAACTCACAGCCTGTAAAAATCAGAATATTTCTAAAAAATAGTAAATAATAGATGAAAGAGCATGACAACAACACACACATCCTCCCTGACCCTTACAGACTAGTTGGACATGGCCGTTGCTTAACCTTTGCTGCCACCTACTGGTGGAGAGGAGTGATGAGCTACAAAAAGACAAGTTTAGTGTTTTTTCAACCAACATTCATATATGAGGTTGTTATTAGAGAAAGTTAAAGATGGGCCTTTATTTATTTATTTATTTATTTATTTATTTATTTATTTATTTATTTATTTATTTATTTATTTATTTATTTATTTATTTATTTATTTATTTATTTATTTATTATGTGTTTCATTTGCTGCTTTCTTTAATGAATCAATGCAGTCCTAGTTTGGGAAACTGTTCCACTGGCAGTGTTGTTGAGTAACACTGAACCATAGATTCTCTAGAACCGACCCGCTCCAAACAAACACCGCTCCAGTTTGGTTTGAGCCATTTTAAAAGGAGAACCCCTTTAGGTGTTTTAGTTATTGAAAATAGCAGCTCATACTACAAGCTCATAGCGCGCCACCGAGTGGCACACTATGAGCATGTAGATCTGATATATTTTTTTAAATGTTGAAATGTTACAGGGACCTAAATATTACAGGGGCCAATTTAGAGACAATTTCAGTTTCACAGACAAAACTTTTGTTCCAGACACAAAATTTTACTTCCATGGACAAAATATTAGTTCCAAGGACAATATTATAGTTCCAGAGACAACCTTTTAGTTCCAGGGTTTTTAACACATTTTCACTTGTAAAAAAAACACCTGTACGTTTGATTGTATTCTGATTGTTTCAGAAACGGCAGCACCACGGTTGTCACGTCTCTGTTTGGTGGAGTTCTACAGAATGAGGTGAACTGTTTGATCTGTGGGACAGAATCTCAGAAGTTTGATCCATTCCTTGGTAAGATGTTTTGCTGCTGTTCTTCTTCTTCTTCTTGTTGGTAGTAAGACAGAGGGACAGAGGATTCACCTTCTTTGTTCTCTTCCTGCATGTCCATGTAGATCTGTCCCTGGACATCCCCAGTCAGTTCAGAGTCAAGAGAAGCAAAGACCAGCCTCCAGGTCCTACCTGCACCTTACGAGGTAAGCAGAGTTGGACAGCAGAAAGTGACATATTACTGTAATATCATTACCTTTTCCAGCAAAAGTAGCTTACCAATATTATTCTGGACAAAACTTAGTTTCATAATACAAACTTCATTACATAATACAAATGAGCTTGTTGTTGCATGATGTGAAAATAGTCCGCAACACTGGTATCGAAACCCGGCTCCACTGGTTTATTCCACGTTTCGATCACTAGGATCTTCTTCAGAAGATCCTACTCAGAAAACAGGATGCACCTTTCTGTACATGGAAGGGTAACTGATTGGCTATAAAGATGAGCTGTGACTGTTGACACCTGAGCCCATACCAATTGTCCAATCCCCATTATGACAATAATAGAGATGCGCAGTGACGTCACCGCCCCGGTTCCGGAAGTCTTTTCCCAATTCATTTTTCTCATAGACTTTTCGAAAATAATTTATATCAAGACGATTACGCCGCGGACACAGCCAACTCGAGTCGTGACGAATCATGATGACACACACAAACTTTTGGGACAATAAAATAATTTCTAAGATGAAAAACGAAACAAAAAGTCTTGTATCATGCCGTTTTCTACTTCTTCCCAATTATATATTATATGACGATATTGTGTTTGTTGTCATGATTTGTCACGACCTGAGTTGGCTTTGGCCGCGGCGTAATCGTCTTGATATAAATTATTTTCGAAAAGTCTATGAGAAAAATTAATGGGGAAAAGACTTCCGGAACCGGGGCGGTGACGTCACTGCGCATCTCTATACAGCTGTACCCTTCCCACCTGGAACTCTATCAAAGACCACTTTGCACTCCTAACTATTGGTTTGTTGTGATCACTGGAGGCAGAAGATCACAGTGTTACTGACAGTGTCTGAACATTTCTGTGTGTTTATTTTCCAGACTGCCTGCGTAGCTTCACAGACCTGGAGGAGCTGGATGAAACAGAGCTGTATTTGTGTCATAAGTGTAAAAAACGACAGAAATCCACCAAGAAGTTCTGGATCCAGAAGCTGCCTAAGGTTTTAAGATCTTTTCAAGTATTCATCATCGCTGTCAAGCCATTTTATTCATTTGTTTTTTCCCTGTTGATTTATTGTAGTTAGATAATTAATTAGTTAATTGCCTTCCATTTTTTAAGTGCACCGTTCTAACCAAACAGACTTGTAAGGTTCCGTATGTACACTCTTAGAGTGTACACTACTAAACATACGACTATGTTTTGTCTATGTAGGGAGACAAAAACAGTCGAAAAACCAAAGTCCCCACTTTCGTCCCCAGAGATCTTGTTGAGCCGGTCATTTTGAAAGTAGCTCTCAAGTCAAGTGTGGGCACCCCTGCGATAGACGGATTCTATTGGTGTGAACATCATGTTGTGTCTGTCTGCTGGTAGGTGTTGTGTCTCCACCTGAAGCGGTTCCACTGGACAGCCTACCTCAGGAACAAAGTGGACACATATGTGGAGTTCCCTCTGAGAGGTCTGGACATGAGAGGATACTTACTGGAGGTGAGGAATGGAATCAGCCCTAGGCTTCATAAATACAACATTTTACATTCCATAGTTACATCATATCACAATGTATTTTACATCTGACACTTCCAGATCAACATTCACCTCCCCACATTCTCTACAACATTTTACTGGTGTCTTCGACTCTTTGCCTATTTATTTTTCTTAATTTTCAGTGATGTGGAAAAACCTGATCATTTTTTTCCAAGAGAACTCACTCCATATCCGTGACTTGGTAGTTGATTGATGTGTTGATTGATATGTTCTTAGTTCTGATAGTAGCCTATTATTGGTACATCAGTCATTAGATCGCCAAACGCAGGAGCAGAGCATGTTAGAGTGCTAGTCTGACCAGTGTTACAGCAGTCACAATAACCCCCAGCATGCAACCAGTCAGTATTGCCAGTATAATGGTCAAAATGGAGCAGTCCAGTCAGCAGTGAAGGTCTAGAAGAGTTCTCCTCCTCATACTGCCGTTGTATTTTTCCACAGCCAGAGAATTCCCTACCAGGAAGTTGTGTTTATGACCTGGTGGCTGTGGTGGTCCATCACGGCTCTGGGTGAGTAGCTTTAAACGCTAACAATATTTAAAATGGTCTCTCTATAAAACTGAGCGGTCCTGACACCTTTTATGATGTCGTCCTGTGGCCCAGAAATAATTCCCCCATTTTCCATACCTAGTACCGGTTTCCGTAACTACCCGAGTTTCAGTTTGGGTTTGCCAATCGCGGCTCGGTGATCCCAAAAATGTATACTCCCTATATTCTCCCTTTGTGCTTGTTGAAAAGTTGTAAAATTTTAAAAGATGGAATCGTGTGCACTTTCACATTTCTGTAACTGCTTTGTTGGTTGAAATCTTTTTTTTTCCTGAACAATTCAAGACACTAGTGAGGGTTGAACAGGGTTGTTCCACTGGGGGCTGTAAATACAGTAACACTAGTGAGGACTGAACAGGGTTGTTTCACTGGGGACTGTAAATACAGTAACTTTCACAACTACCCTTTAGCAACTTCTGCAACTACTGTTGATAGTCTCTAAAGTGTAGCTAGCGCCCAGGATGCCCAGAAAGTATAACTTTTAAGATACCAGCAAGTGCTGATTGTCCAATTAGCTCTAGCCCCAGTGGTGGCGTTTTCATTTTTTAAGGCTGTAATGTAACATTCCATGTGAACTGGGATTGATTTTAAACCTGTTGCTGTTTTGCTAATTGGTCACTAGGTGGCAGTATTGCACTGTAGGTGTGTTGTGTTGCTGGACACTCTTCTTTTAGTTACATAATAGTGACAAATTATCTGATTCCTAAACACCTTTTATACACAATTTTTCTACAGTAATTTTGGGGGTCCTTGGCATGAAATATCGAGGACCACTGACTACCAACTGTCAGGACATTTTTAGAATCAGTTATCAGGTCAAAATGGTTTAATGCATTTTAGGCAGAATTACCCCAGAATTGCCCACTGCATTCGGCTGCACATACAGATATGCTTTTTTTGTCAAAAATAATGTCTGAAAATATGTTTTTGGAGTGAAAAAGGTTTGCTCTGAAAGTATATACTCCCAAAGATTTGTGACATATTTTCCACGATTAAAAAAAAAAGACAGAGGCAAAAAGAGAAATCCAATCAAATCTCTATACCAGATCACCGCTTTTACTTAATTAATACTTCATACTTAATTAACTAATACATTTTTCCATTAAAAACTGCACTATCCACCTGTTTCATACATATTTAATGTATTTGCTAAATAGTTACTGTATCGATTTTAAATCATTGTATCGAATCGTATCGTCAGAATGAACCAATATGGTCCATGTATCGTATCGTCATCCATGCATCGTGAATGATATGTATCGGATTGCTGTTAAAATATCTCGTTAAATCCCAAGTAGTAGTACATTGAGTATTCATACCGTACTGTAATACCAGCTAGTAGTACATTAAGTACTCAGACCATACTGTAATACCAGCTAGTAGTACATGGAGTATTCATACCGTACTGTAATACCAGCTAGTAGTACATGGAGTACTCAGACCATACTGTAATACCAGCTAGTAGTACATGGAGTATTCAGACCGTACTGTAATACCAGCTAGTAGCACATTAAGTACTCAAACCGTACTGTAATAATGGCTAGTATTCTGACAGGGAACAATGGTTCATTGCGTAACTGAAGGCGCTCTGCGCTTCAAGCCTCACGTTGACTCCTTGGATATAATTAACTTGTTGCTGAGAGCTCTGTGAGCTCACAGGGACAGAGACCCAGTATCTAATGACTGTGGTACCAATGGTACATGTACAACATGTTTCTAAAGGCTCCTCCATCCTCTCATCCATGGAGACAGAGTTTAAATCCTGCAGGGGTAGAAGAACTCTCTCCTCTCCTCACGCTGTCACCACAGTGATGTTTTTATTAAATAGGTCATCATCATATTAAACATTGCTACTAACTTAAAGCACACACTGATCCGGGTCTGTTAAATGCTTGCGTTGTTTTGCGCACACACTTATTTTCATACACAGTCAGCATCTCATCCTCCAGTTTTTTTTTTTTTTTTTTGCGTATGATCTAATTTATGGATGACTTCATGAAAAACATAAAAACAACAAAAAACATGTAATTATTATTTTGACCATCAAATTACACATAGGAGCTTTAACCTTATATTTTTAGTGCTAACTCTAACTAGAATAAATAGTAGTGGTCCATCTCTCTATCCTTACAAATCTGTGAAAATTCCATATGAACAGTAGCAACTGCAATTGCAACTGCTATTGAGAAATATCTTGTAGGTCTGATATTTTTTGGAAAATCGTGAAAATGTGGTGCCAATCTCTGAATATTATGTTCTTTAGGAGCGCTAACATTATTAAAATCATGAAATCTTTGTTTGTTGGGGGTCCCTGGGACGCCATATTGTCAAATGTCCATCCACAGCCAGACACAGATCCTTGGCATGAAATATTATTACCATCTCAGAAAACATAGATTTTTTTTTTTCTTTTTTTCCAGAAAATTGTTAGAATTTGGAAGACATTTTGTAGAATCTAACATCAGGTGGAAATGGATTAATTTGTCCAAGGCAGCGTGTGTAATAAGCTCATCATTATCATCATCATCATCATCAGGTCTCTTGCTCGGCGACGGGGGCGACACCATGCGTAGAGCCAATCAGGTTAACCAGTCTTCTCCATTGGGGTCTGTCCAGTGCAAGAAGCTCGGCTTCGGGCAGCGACAATCCTAGTTGGTGTAGGTCCCTCGCAACGATGTCCATCCAACGTGTGCGGGGGGCACCGCGGGGGCGTTTCCAGCCGGCCAATTTGGGATCAAAGCGGAGGATAGTGAGAGTGGGGTGTTCAGGGGGGAGTCTTTGGACATGACCATACCAGCGCAGCCGTCTCTGTGCTGCCAGTTGGGATGCAGGGGGCTGTTGGGTGCGTTCCCGCAGTGTGATGTTGGAAACTCGGTCTTGCCACTTGATCCCCTCTATTGTACGCAGCGCTCTGCTGTCGAAGCCATCGATTCTGGCGGCCATGGTCTTATTGAGGGGCCATGTTTCTGCTCCGTAGAGGAGAATAGAGAGGACTGAGGTGTTATAAATCCTCAATTTTGTTTCTCTTGAGATGGTATGGTGTCTCCACAGAGGTTTCCAGAGTGTTTTCATGGCACTGGCTGCCAGGGCACGTCTCCGGGTTATTTCAGTGGTGATGTTGCCATTATTGGTGATGATTGAACCGAGGTAGGTGAAGGAGGACACAAACTCGACCTCCTCGCCACTGATCTGCAGCGGAGGGGGGGGATCGCCTCCAATGAGCATGAGTTTTGTCTTGGGCCAGCTGACCTTCAGTCCTAGTTTATTTGCTTCTTCTTGGTAAATTTCCAAGGCATTCTTTAGCTGATCAGACGTAGAGCAGAATAGTGTGGTGTCATCTGCGTATTCCAGATCTGTGAGGGGGTAACTGCCTAGTTGAACCCCAGGTACACGTGCACAGGTCCGTTCCATCAGGTGGTCTATGATACAGTTAAAGAGGTCTGGTGCAGCTACGCATCCCTGCCTCACTCCGCTGTTGATTGAGAACCAAGTAGAGTTCTTGCCATCTACACGCACGCAGCTTTCGGCTTCGCTATAGAGCTTTTGAAAGAGAGTGGTGATCTTTCTTGGGGCTCCGAGGATGCGGAGGATCTTCCAGAGGGAGTCGTGGTCCACAGTGTCAAAAGCTGCCTTAAGGTCAAGAAAGGCGATGTAGAGCTGTCTATTCTGGCGGAACTCATATACCTTCTCGATGAGGAGGCGGAGGGCAGAGATGTGGTCTGTGGTAATAAGCTCCGAAAAAGGTATTAACCTTTACACAAGATAATGATTCATACAAAATTGAAGGATTATTGCACAATAAAGTCGTATTAAGGACATTATTTCCCTTGTGTGTAATGTATTGATGAGGCGAACAACGACTTTATAGTCTAAGGATTTATTCCTTTAGCAGGGCAGCAGCAGCATACAAACAGACCGGCTTCAACACATGATCTAATCTGTAGACGCTTTACGGCACTGTCGTTAAGTAAGCAGCTAAGGGTGCCTGTGAGGCACAGCCACACATTATAGAATACATATTATACATATTGTATTTCATTATTTCCCTTGTGGGTCATCACCTTTACCCTGTGTGTACGCGACATGAAGCGGTGGATTCTACCGTAAATCAAACCAGTATTCCCAGTAGGCTGTTTATTAAGCCGAGTTCCTCCACCAGGCATGTTGGCTGCTAGTCTTACTTACTCACTTTATTTATTTAGACAGGACAGCGCCAGTTTGATGAACACAGGAGACCGACACAAGCAGAATATGTACAGACATCCCAGTGTAAAACCGGTCAGAATTAGCTACAGCTAAATTTCATCTGTTGTCCTCATTAAACAAAACATACAGATGAAATATACAGACACACATAATGTTGTAAGACAATGTTATAGACAGTCTTAGATAGTCGTCTGACTTGTAAGCGTCAAGTCAGATGGCTGCCCCGCCCCGGCTGCACCACGAGCGCGTCACGATGCAGACCGTTTTAACACACATTCTGCTACTTTATTGTGGTCGTTTTGGACAATATACTCCTCTAACCCTGAACATAACCTCCAGCACGTCGCCACGCTGACACAAGGCCATGCTGAACGAGGATTTCTGGGTTTTCCTCTTATCAATGCAATCGTGTCGGTCTGCCCCCAGACTTAGACGGTCTCTCTCTCTCTCCCTCTCTCCGTTCAGGATCGGGTCGGGACATTACACAGCGTACGGCAGCCACGAGGGTCGCTGGTACCACTTCAACGACAGCACCGTCACTCTGGTCCAGGAGGAGGCTGTCAGGAAGGCCAAGGCCTACATCCTGTTCTACGTGGAGAGGCCACCCGGCCAGGAGCACAACCACACAGCAGCAGCAGCAGCCCAGGAGGTCCCCACGCGTCACGACGACAACAACGATACCGCAGTGAGCACGGGCGACGGGCCGCTGGCGGACCAAGAGACCCCAGACCACAGGGCAGTAGCCTGCGACGCCATGACCTCCACGGACACTGGTAGCAGCGGATCTTTCTCAGACCACACCCCCACCACCCATCTGAAGAATAACTCGGTCGACGTCGTGTCTGACCGCCTTGAGCTGAGTTCTAATCCTTTCTTGGAGACGAAGACGGCAGCCGACGCTGTCGTTGTCTCGCTCCTGGACGATGACACGTCCCACCAGGCTGCTGCTGGCTCTGACGATGCTGTGGAAGAGATGGCCGACGGCGGGGATGTGTCAGAGGAGACGCTGTCAGACCTCACCTCACCTCACCACTGACACTGATACCCTGCTGGGATGAGGGTTAGTTTGGGGCCAGTCTGGGAAGTAAATCATTACCGTGATGTGTCTTCACCAATGGTGTCTAATGACATGTACCATAATTTCCGGACTATAATCCACACCTGAATATAAGCCGCACCAGCTAATTTGGGGGCAAAATACTGATTTTTCCTTGTATAAGCCGCACCTGACAACAAGCTTCATGTTAGAGCAGTGGTTTTCAACTTTTTTTGATTCCAGGGACCACTATTTATTCAACATTTGAGCCAGAGACCACGATTTAACAACATTCTCACCCCACAGACCCCAAAACTAAAGATTTCTTTTGGTTTTGTTCACAATTCCAGGATGGATTTTTGCAAACAAAAGATGCAAAACATCAAAATGAGACCAAAATGAACATGACTTATGATATTCACCATCTAGATTTGCACCACTTAATTAATAAGTCATAAACATGAAACCAAATGGACCCGCAAGGGTCCATTTGGTTTCATTTTTACGCTCTCAAAGAGTTACATCTGGTTAATCAACTTTACATCATTTACCTGTGTGTTACCTGTAAAAAAATCCATAGATTGGCCGCACTGTTGTATAAGTCGCAGGGTCAAAAGCATGTGAAAAAAGTAGCGGCTTATAGTCCGGAAATTACGGTACTGAAATGTTGAAATGTCAACTCCTGTGGGAGGTCCAAAGTCAGGGTACTAGTCACAACCTATAGAAGGCAAAACATGCAGGATGTCATCATGATGTAGCATGTGATACGTCTAACTGTTTTTTTCCTGATGCTGAATCCATTCCAAGCAGGAGTTTTTTCTCAAAAACAACACCTTGGGCTAAAGTGTGATGGCCGTTTTCAGGCCGATGGGTGTTTTTTTTGTTTGTTTGTTTGTATGTTTTTTTACAGAACTAATGCTTGGAGTCATGAGCATCATGAAAACCCCCAGTTAGACATATGACATGCTACATATGATGACATTTTGCACGTTTTGCCTTTCGTACCCCGACTTTGACCTGTTTCTGATGAGGAAATTAAACATTGTAGTACATGTTATTAGGCACCATTAAAAACACATTGGTGATGACATTTCTTGGTAACCATTTACTTCTCAGATTTCTCAAATATCTGATAAATCTATAGAACTAGTTGACTGATACCTGGGATAAGTCAGTGGAGCTGTTGGAGACCAGTGGTTTTCAACCAGGGCCCACTATTTATACAGCATTTAAGCTACAGAGGAAAACCAACCGATGAGATATGGGGCTCCATTTTCGCCACCGCTAAACCCCTTATCCCTTAACTTCTTTGCCAATAGTTTAAATGGCCAGTCTACAATCTCACAATGTGTCAATAGATTGGCACGTTGAACTATTCCAAAAGGTTTTTCAAAATAGTAAAAAAATCATAAGGGGTTTAGACCAAACAACTAAAGATGCACTGTCTTTTGTCCGCAATCCTCAACAATTCTAAAATTGTAGACTCTTTAAAAATGAAATAATTCAGATGTGCATCAATAGTTTTAACTCTTTGAGAGTGCAGAATGACATCAAATCCATTTGGTTTATGTTTTGTCGTTCTCAAAAGACCTCTAAGGTCTTAAGGTGGAATCTCTTAAGTGACCGATGATTAAAACGGTCATGCCTGATTGTAAATGGCCATTTTTACGGTCTCAAACTTTTTTAGCCCTCCCCCAACCTTTTTTTCCTAAAAGGGTCAGGACAGGTGGAAAAAGGGTTTAGGTTATTTTTAGGCACAGGTTAGGGATAGATTTAGTTTTTAGTCGACTGATGAAAAAGGGGTTGTGACCGTTTGCAAAAACCGCTGGTTGGAATCCACTGGTCTAGACTCCCCAGACAGCAGACAGTCCACACAACGATGCCTTTAGTTGAGACTCTGCTGGTCTCAGATCTGATCCTGTTCAAATGCCATTAATCTGCCTCAGCTCAGACAGACATCACCTCTCACACTGCTTCACATAGTTCTGATCATTTCCAGGGTTTAAACGTGTTGTTTTATTATTTTTGACGTTCAGTAAGACATTTATCTAGACCACCTCTAAGCCTGCCACTTGATTTTCTTTTCTAAACATATTCTGTTTTTCTAACTGGTTCAGTCATTGATTGTGGCCTTTTCTCCTCATGTAAAAGATTCTAAATAAATGTAATTATTATTTTTCATAGAGATGTTTGAGCTTTTTGGCCTTTTTCTTTTAACAATCTCAGTTAATTCCTATGTTTAGTAAGGTTGAAATTCACTGTACTGGAATGTTAGATTGTTTTTTTCTTTTTATCATTTTTGTTTTATATAAAAAATTCATAGTCACTAAGACATTTCCTGACTCCTTTACTAAGAAAGGTGATGGGTAGTAGACTTGGTGGAGGGCCACTATGAAGGCATTTCTATTGTGAAGAAGCCCATCCATCCATCCATCCATCCATCCATTCATCCATCTTCAACTGCTTATCCGTAGTTGGGTTGTGAAGGCAACAACTCCACCAGAGAGCTCCAGACTTTCCTCTTACAGACCAACATTGGTGACTTCCTCCTGGGGGATCCTGGTATGATACCAACCATATTAATTAAAGTTGGATATTTATAAGTCCCTTTTATTTAGTTTCTTCGCAGTGCCATAATTAAGCAGTTATTAGAGGTGTTGTGCTTTCCAGATTAACAGAGAGGCCATTACTTGGGGAGCGAGAACTGGTATGTCGTTCCAAGGCCAGAGAGTCGATGTAAACCTTCCATCTGCCCCGGGTCTTTTCCCAGTGGGACATGCATCGAGGACGTCCCTAGGGAGACGCTCGAGAGGCATTGGAATGATTTTCCTGACTATATGATCAGGTGTACAGTCAGACACACCACCTGGTTATGAAATACCGCTAATCTAGAGATTTGCCACATGTAACTCTCCTGAAATTAATATTTCTTCCATTAAAGCAGGTTATCATGGTGCACATGATTAATTTGTGGGGTCCTGGCTGGCCGGCTGCCATCTGCAGATCATCTCTACTCCTTCCCTTTGATGTGCTTCCCCCTACCTGCTGTGAAACATCATCACATCCTCCCTAAAGGTACACTGAAAACTGGAAGGAGGGTTCTGATTTTGTAGCTGTTCATTATTCAATGTCCATAATTTAAACCCAGCAAGAGCTGTATAATAAGTCAGAGCCATATGGTAAGGCGGCAGAAAAGGGCGGCACAAATAAGAGCTATTTTAGGGCATGTGTTCAACATGTGTTCAACATGTCAAATGTTTTAAAGTAGTGTACCGTAACGACTAAAGTTTCTGGGATGTTTATGTTATGCTATTACTAAAAAAAAATAACTACATAAAAATAAAGATATTTAAGATCATTAAAACCGGGCTGTTGCCTGAGCCTGGCATTAACTCTGATGCAGACAAAATCTCTTTCTACTCCTACTTCTCAGACAAAGACCTACCACGCTTTGTACTTCGTAGCATTGCTGTCAGAGGTGACAGAACTTTTGAGTGTACGCATCACTGTTATTCTCAGATTGCCATTTTTTAGTGGGCTTGAGCCTCTTTGTGGTCACTTGGACGGTCTAATCCAGCGCCCGCCTAGCTCAGGGGCCCCTGGGCCTGGGACCAATAGGTTCGTTGGATAATCCTCCCCTGATTATAGGCGGTCTCTCAAACAAGCACTGTTTTCGGTCGGGCAACCTGAAAACAAACTCCCACCTGCCCCAAAAGTTTTCAGGACGTGCTGGACTCTTTATTTAGCATATTTAAAAGCACGTCAACATTATTCACATCAAATTATTCATGTCAAAGACAATACAAAACAATCTCTCCCACCACGTCATGTGTTCATTTATCTTATAGATACTGTGATATTGTATAGCCAGATATCATTTCATGGTGTATATTATGTTTATAGTCATCATTGAAAAAAAAAACATTGAAACTAAAGCAGCAAATGTAAAACAATGAACAACCATCTTTTATTCTAGCTAATAACAACCTAAAACATGAACGCTGGTTTAAAAGGATCCCTGGCTATTGTGGCTAATAAGACATACATCGCTTAAAACATTATACTTGCCCTATATAACTAAAATAATCGAATAAAAACACCATTGGCATCTTATTTCTTTCATAAATAGAGAATACTGTATTTCCTCAGCAGGAACTGCTCCTGTCGCAGGATGATGATGTCACATGTGTGGTCTAGATGTATGGAATATATGGAATGCAAATGCTCATATATGACATCATCATCCTGCAACAGGAGCCATTCCTAATTGAGGGAAAGATTCTCTATTTATGAAAGAAATAAAGTATTGAAGGTGTTTTTATCTGCATGTTTTAGTTATAGAAGGCACGTATAGTGTTTTAAGGCATATTTGTCTTATTAGCCAGGGATCCTTTTAACACAATATATAGTTACTTTATTATTCTGAACACTTTAATAATGCCAACAATTTAAGTCTGAGGGTGCTGGTGTCTCCGGGGGTTGCCGGGAGGGGGACCGGGAGATCCTGGGGAGCCTGGGGGAAAGGTGAGGGACCTGTGGTCTCCCTGGGGAGCGCGGAGGAACTTGGGACAGTGGAGGTGCGACTCGTCGGGGTGCCACCACTTGGGATTTGGGCGGCGGTGGGTGAATTTCTATCTGCTTCAAACCTGAAGAAGAAGAAGAAGTAGGCCTGAGTACTTCCTCCACTGGTACATGACATAATGTGATCTCAGTGGTCTCAGCACCGCCTGCCGATCCAATAGAGAAATACGGGTAGAGTTTGAGTTCGGAACCATAAGCGATGTCATCGTGAAGGTAGATCTTAGTCATGTCTTCAGCGTCGTAGTAGAAGGACACCTCGTTGTGGTCAAAGTCCAGCTGGACCCTGATCTTCTCAGGTTTCCTCTGCAGCGGCAGGGCCTCGCCGCCTCCGACGCTCCAGCGACCGCCCTTACGCGACAAACACCATTTCTGATATTTTGCCGCTTTGACGCGTTTCTTTCCCATCCTGTCGACGCACTCTTTAGCCACACCTATGACCCAGTCAGGATGGTCTCCAACCTGTACCTATAAGGATAGGGAGACACTATTAGTGGTGGTGGCCAACTCTCATTTTCTGCCACTTGGTTTGAGGGTCTGATTAATTCCTTTCAAACTACAATCAGCTCAAAACAGATTGATCAGGGTTATATTATGGATGGATCCTAGAACACATATAGGGAGGGAGCATTTTAGAGAACTGAACTGGCCCCGGCTCCGAATCAAACTTAAGGTCACTATGGCTAGACTAACCATGGTCCATAAAATCAAATATGGAGAGATTTCAACTGTCCTAAGAACATGCTTCAGGCAGGTAAATGAGGTACACAACCATTTTACGAGAGCTAGTATAGCAGATATGGTGCTGCTGGCTTTTAAAAGTAAGATCGGCAAAGGCTCATTTATCTACATAGGAGCCACACACTGGAACAGCCTGGGAACTAGTGTTAAAATTGACATTAATTTGAGGTCCTTTAAACAGAAGACTAAGTTATGGTTAAAGGAAACGGTCCCCCCATAAAGGGTCAGCATAGATAGAAAGACAGACTCTTTGCGATTCGGGGTGTATGTATTTTATGTGTTATATTGTACTAGGACCTTACCCGTTGTGAATATATGAACACCAAATGATCTAGTGTGGTTAATGTGATTTAGCCTAATATCAATACCAATAATGTAACTATTTTGATGAAGTACTGCTGTAGTTGTGGATACTTGATCATGGGAAAAGGGGAAGCAGTCATAGCAAAGCAAGGTACACTTTAATGCAACATATTTTTGTAGCATTAAAGTAGGTGTTTGTGTGAACATCATGAAACCACTGGTTTAGAAAGTGGAGGGTGGTGAGTCTTAGTAACACACACACACACACACACACACACACACACACACACACACACACACACTCTCTCTCTCTCTCTCTCTCTCAGTGTCGCACGATCCCCCCACACAAACACACAACTTGGCGTGTGCCCCCCCCCCCGCCCCCCGAACGCACGCACGCGATCAAAATGACTAATAATCTACATTCTGTAGTCGTGTAGACTTGGGCTAATTCTGATGTTTTACACTGTCAAAGAGTTACATCTGGTTAAGCAAATTTCCATCATGTAGCCTGAGGACCTCCTGGAATCCTCTCAGGGACCACGCGGATCACTGGTTGAGAACCACTGTTTTAAGGCATTATGCACGTCTACTATTCAGCGATTCGTTGTAGTCGTTGCGCTCGCGTCTCACTCGTGTCCCCACAATGATATTCCATGTTGGGTCGGTGTGACGTCCGGTGACAGAGCTCTTTCCCCGGCCACAGAGCACAGAGAGAGACGGGGGAATGAGTGGACTTTACCCCGGCCACAGAGCTCTTTCCCCCGGCCACAGAGCAGAGAGAGAGACGGGGGAATGAGTGGACTTTTCCCCCGGCCACAGAGCTCTTTCCCCCGGCCACAGAGCTCTTTCCCCCGGCCACAGAGCAGAGAGAGAGACGGGGGAATGAGTGGACTTTTCCCCCGCCACAGAGCTCTTTCCCCCGGCCACAGAGCAGAGAGAGAAACGGGGGAATGAGTGGACTTTCCCCCGGCGACAGAGCTCTTTCCCCCGGCGCGAGGCAGATAATCGAGGATGTTTTTTTCCTTGGTTGAGCAGCAGAGCAGGCAATGCAAGGCGTTGAGCGAGGGTGAGCGATTCGTTGTAGTCGTTGCGCTCGCGTCTCACTCGTGCCCCCGCAATGATATTCCATGTTGGGTCGGTGTGACGTGTGTGATAGGGGGCGTGTCGCTTCCTGCATATAAAGCTAATGGGACGCACAAATAAATTCATTATAAATCAACGGTGTGTTAATTTGGCAAAAGGGCTTCGTCACGCTCTTCATGATATTATGGTGAACGGCTGTGTGAAAACTTACAGCGATTGGTGTTGCCATTGCGGAGTAATTTGTGTTTCAGACATTCATTCATTCATTCAGACGGACGGACAGACAGACATTTCGTGGTTTATAGTATGGATAGTATGGATAGTATGTATTATGAGTAATGTATGGCAATGTAATGTCATTTTGTGCTCCGTGTAGAGTGCCCAAGTTGAAATAAGCCTACAGACTTTTCTTTGTCATCCTTAAATGGCTGATTATAATAATTGCTATTATGTAAATCAAATCAAATCAAAAATACCTCCCAGCAGTGTTTCCCTGCGGTGAAACCCACCGATCCCATGACGTCGGCATGATGCGCGGACCTCTCTGGGTCGTGGGGATTAAGCTGTGTTTCATCTCCTCCCAGACCCTGAAGCTCAGGTTTCCCAGGTGTTTGGACACGTCTATCATCACTCCCGAGGCCAGCTGCGGTTCTCCCGACGCCAGGCGCTGGACCCTGTGACGGACGGACTTCTTCAGCTCTTGTTCCACGGCGGAGATGTCGTCCGAGAGAGACGAGACGTTCCTCTGGATGTTCTGCATCTCTCTGCTGATGGTCTGCGCCGTCGTCAGCTCCTCCTGCCTCAGAGCCTCCAGTCTGCTCTCCTCTTGGTCCCTCAGGAACTGGTGGAGCTTCTCCATCTCTTCTCTGATCTGCTTCTCCGTCACCAGAACCTGCTTCTTGTTGTGTAGAATCACCTTGTCGTACGTCTCTTGAAGCTCTTGGTATTCTCTTCTGGTGTTATGTAGAGCCTGGAGGTCAAACTCCAGCTGCTTCTTCAGGTCGACTGCGTGTTCTGCAAGCAGGAAGAAAACAACATGTACAAAATATTGACAACATTGACAAAAGCTGAAAGTAATTTCAACAATTGCAACAATTTAAATTATTAAGGATACCCTCCTTCATAATTGCCGGTCACTCACAAACGAACTTAACTTTCCATTGGCCTCCCTAGTCAAAAAAAATCCTATAGGATTCCTACTATCAGATTTTGGAACAAATCCTATTATCCTATTAGATTTCCAATAGGAATCCAATAGGATTCCAATAGAATCCTATAGGATTTTCCCAAAAATCCTAAATGAATCCTATGGATTCATTTAGGATTTTCTCATAGGATTCCTGTATGATCTTATAAGATCCTATAGGATTCCTATTGGGAATCCAATAGGATTTGTTCCAAAATCGGAATCCTATAGATTTTTTTGACTAGGGCTTCATCAAAAATACTAATTTTCATATTTGTAATACATTATAATATAATATTATAACCACCACAAGAGAAGATTTGTGTCAGGTTAGACTAATTCAAAATCTTCCAAACGTTTCAGACAGATTCATTTTGAATAACAATTTACAATTTAGGTATTTAGCAGTTCCAGAGCGATTTACATTGGGTAAATACATTGCTATTATTGAATAGCCATTATAATTGGATAACAAATTAATTGCTTAAAATGATGTGATGCAAAAACTTCCAATATTTATATATCTTGTAGCAGCATCCCGGATTTGGTTAATACTATACAACGTGTACATATTGTACACATTACTGGTCCCGCCAGATTGTGTATATAAAACACAATATCTTCGTCTCTATTCTCTACAATTCTAATCAAACAAAACAAACAGCACAAAGTCCTCTGAGGTTAAAAAAAAAATCATAACCAGATCCTTAGTAGCGTTGTTGCAGACGATGTTTCATTGTTTCACTGTTTCATTTTATTCACTGTTACTTCCATGGCTTTGTCTGCAGTGAAAGTTGCAATTAATTGATCAGTGATCTGTACTCTGCTCTTGTCCTCAATGTCACATTTATAAATCCGCGGCTCTTCTCTACGGTCCAGCAACGCGCTGCAGAACTCCTCCAGTTCAGTCTTGCCCAAATCCTTCAGACTGTCTAAGATGAGCTTTTTAGGAGTTTTAGCAGCCATGATGTTGGGGGAAAACGAAAACTTTTATTGAAATGAACTGCGATCAACGTGGCAACGTGGAGATGTTTATGAGTCGAATCATGGACTTTGCTCAGTGTTTCGTAGTGTTGTAATAAACATTTACAATAAATGTACACACACACACAGACACACACACACACACACACACACACACACACACACACACACACATACACAGAACATAATGGGTTCAAAGTTCCTGTTTCTCGTACTGTAGAAGAATAGAACCCCAGAACCCAAAACAGGATTCCTGTGCAGAATTGTTTTATTAAATGTAGAGGGTTTAAGTGGCCCTAAGTTGTGTGTGACTTTCTTTTTGTGTCTCTCTTTCTTAGGATGGAAACTGCCTGCCTGCCTGCCTGCCTGCCTGCCTGCCTGCCTGCCTGCCTGCCTGCCTGCCTGCCTGCCTGCCTGCCTGTCTGCCTGCCTGCCTGCCTGCCTGCCTGCCTGCCTGCCAGTCTGCCAGTCTGCCTGCCTGCCTGCCTGCCTGCCTGCCAGTCTGCCTGCCAGTCTGCCTGCCTGCCTGCCTGCCAGTCTGCCTGCCTGCCTGCCTGCCTGCCTGCCTGCCTGCCTGCCTGCCTGCCTGCCTGCCTGCCTGCCAGTCTGCCTGCCAGTCTGCCTGCCTGCCTGCCTGCCTGCCTGCCTGCCTGCCTGCCTGCCTGCCTGCCTGCCTGCCTGCCTGCCTGCCTGCCTGCAACTTGAATGAGGTCTGTAATCACTTATTATTATTACTAATGAGGCACGTGTGGTGGAAATGCAAACACACACCACAGCTGATTATTTCAGTCATAATTCACTGTGTTCTTGCCCATGTTTATTATGCTTGTTCTTTTGGCCATAGGCAGTATTGTTTTGAATGCAATGCTTAGTGTGCTACCTTAAGAGTGAGAAAACACACCTCCTAGGTGTTGACGTGTTACCTGTGCGACAAGTCATTGCTTTTGTTTCATTCTGTGTTTCTGATTAAAACGGAGTGCCACCATTGCTGGCTATTTCCAAGAAGAACAAACCTTCTTTTTTCTGCCTACACCGGCACTCCTACATTGGTGACCCCGATACTCTTGGACGTTTCCACAGTTTACTATCTGAACATGTCAGCTTCACTCAAATTGCACGACTTTTGGGAACAAAATGCGAGCGCATGGTTCGCACAGGCAGAGGCTGTTTTCTTTATAGCACACATTTTAACTCAAGTCGATCAGAAAAGGTAGACAGATCTTTTTTTGAAGATTAGATATTGTTACACCATATTATATTTATTATATTATATTATATTATATTATATTATTAGGGATTATATTATATTATATTATATTATATTATATTATATTATATTATATTATATTATATTATATTATATTATATTATATTATATTATATTATATTATATTATATTATATTATATTACAATAAGATATGTATGGTCAAATCAGATATCAAGCCAAGATTTCAGCCCCTTATGTCCTCTCAACACTCTCTGCACGTCCCTTTCTGTCTCCATCCAGAACATCTCCCTCCACCCACACACTGGCCTGAGCCCCCCCCACCCCAGGACACGTGGCAGACTCTCTCTCTCAGGAACAAGCTCCTCCTGTATTCTACAGCTGCTCCTGGTGTGACACTATAGTCACAGGTGTGTGTGTGTGTATAGAGGACTAGTGGCTACTCTGTCCTCCTCCTACAAAGACACAAGTGGACTCACGCCTCCACCCCCCCACCCCACCCCCTCTCCTCACAGCTGCTCATAATAAGCTCACGTTGCCTCTGTTGTTTGTTTGTGTAACACTGAGGAGGAGGAAGAGGCTCTCTCTCTCTCTCTCTCTCTCTCTCTCTCTCTCTCTCTCTCTCTCTCTCTCTCTCTCTCTCTCTCTGTCTAGGGTGGGATGTAACAATTCCCAGTTTGGGTGGGGGCAGGAGAAAATGGTATGGGGGTGGCTTCATCGCCCGTGGGGCGAACACCCATTCCATTTTCAGTTACAGGATTTTTATTAGCCAAGTATAAGCATCAATAATAACATCAGTTGTTGTTGAAGTTGCAACAGACACACAGCATGCATAAAGCTAAAGGTCTGGCTCAGAGTTTTCTGTTTTCAATGATGAAATGCTGTTGGTTTAGTGGTGACACAGCTGTAGTTAGTTAGTAGCAGTAGTAGTGTTTCAATTCATTTTAAATATAAGCACTTTAATTTGAAATATCTTGGGTTGTTTTGCATTCCATCATGTTCGGTGCATGGGGCAAACTGGGCATTTAGGGGGGCATTGCCCCCCCATTCCCCATGCCTAGATCCACCCCTCTCTCTCTCTCTCTCTCTCTCTCTCTCTCTCTCTCTCTCTCTCCCTCTCTCTCTCTCTCGTTATGAGTCACAGTGAGTGGAAGGCAGGGTGTTCCCTCACGCCTCCACATGCATGGGGTTTGATGCCATTCAGCAGTGCTTTTGCAACCAGTGGTCCGGAGACCACCAGTGGTCCTTGAGAGGGTTCCATGTGGTCCCCAGCTAAATGATGGACAAAACCAAATCTCTTGAGAGCGTAACATGAACCCAAATGGGCCCTTACGGGTTCATTTTACGCTCTCAAGAGTTAAGTTATATTTAAACATCTTAATTACTTATTTTTCAAGAATCTACACAATTAAAAAATGTGGAAGAATTGTTATTCTGACCAACATTTTTCCAGTTTATCTCTCCTGGTTTCTGGTACATGAATATCCCAACCCTCCCACTATAAGGCTCTGACTGTAAAGACCTAACATAACGTGTGGAGGAGGATCATTCACTTCCACTTCATCACTTACTCATAGAACTTCTGTTGCTGAACTGACTGTCTGACGGAAGTATTAGGAGATGCAGCTGGAACCACAACGTCATGCACCAACGAATATATCAAGAATCAGCACCGGTAGAGTGCAAACTTGCGTGTCGTGCACAAGTAGGCCATGGTCCTAGTCGAGTCGTGTGTGAGTGGAGAAGGGCTAATACTCCTCTCATCAGCTTTAAAGGTCTCTTACTCACCTCATCATAACATCACCACCTAAACCGGTCAATTAACTAGAGCCCCGCTCCACTCAACTAGATCAGCACTCGTTAAGGATCAATCATACTCCAGGGTGAGGTGGGGTTAGGTGAAGAGGTTTTCACTGCGCTATAGTTTTTAAGGCTTAACCCTTGCTTGCACACAAGTAGGCCATGGCCTGCTTGTGAGCAATGCACAAGTTGGCACTTTACTGAGCACAGATATAGCAGAAAATATGAGGAACAACATCTCTACAGTATTTTCTGCAGCTCAGAGATCTTACTTTATTAGGAGGGCAACAAATTGCAACGTCTCGACTTATTTGGTTTTCATCAGGCAAATATTTATGACAGAGAAACCAAACAAGTCTCACAAGTGTGCTATAAAAACCCACATAATGCGTGTGTGTGTGTGCATGCAATACACGGCCTCGTACTGTATCTGCGGTATGAGAGATAGAATTAGGCCATGAGGACTCTGTCTGTAAACATCTGTCTACCAAAAAAACCTAATACCTTCACTCAAGAGCTGTTCTTGTACAGTCCAGTTTTGAGGTATTTGTATTTTTACTTGCATATTTCCAATTTCCAGAACTTCAACTTTAACTATTCCACTTTTGGAGACAAAATGATTTGAAAGCTTTAGTTGCTACTCACTCATAGCTCATAGCTCATGCTCGTAGTTCTTTTCAATACATTCTGTGCACAATTTAAACTTGTAAAACAGGGTTGGATCTGGGCAAGGGCATCCTAAATGCCCTGACTGCCCCACCAAACATGATGTCATGCAAACAACCCAAATTCCAAAGATATTTCAAATTAAAGTGCTTATATTTAAAATGATTTGAAACACTACTACTGCTACTAACTATAACTACAGTTGTCACCACGAAACCAACAGCATTTCATCATTGAAAACAGAAAACTCCCTGAGTCAGACCTTTAGCTTTATGCATGCTGCGTGTCTGTTGCAACTTTAACAACAGCTGATGTTATTATTGATGCTTTACTTGACCAATAAAAGTCCTGTAACTGAAAATAGTATGACAATACATTTTTGTCATCTCATACTTTTGTACTTACAAAAGTGTACTCGAGTACATTTTCGATTCTGTCACACTTTTACTTATCACAAAGTATTTCTAAATTGCACTATTAGTATTTTTACTTGTGTAAACCTTGTCCTCCACTGCTGTTGTTGAGAGCATGCACGAGAGTGACAGATGGAAAGGGAGGGTGTGTGTGTGAGTGTGTGTGTGTGTGTGTGTGTGCGTGTGCGTGTGCGTGTGTGTGTGATGAGGGGGAGGCCTGGCTCTCTCTCTCACACACCCAAACACACACCTTCCATCGTTGACATTAGGCAGCACTAGCTGCCAGTGGCAGTTGTTCTTCTTGTCCCAAAATAGACTCCACACCAGCAGCAGCAGCGCTCCTACTACAGGCCTTATATGTGCATCATCATCATCATGATGATGCAGGGTCTCCAGTACAGCAGTAAAGTGAGACTCTTCTCTCCAGGACAGGAGGCATCATGTATCTCCACACAGGCCACACAACACCACCGATACCACGGCCCAGAGAGAGAGGACGATCACTGACACCTCACTGTGTGCTCAACAGTACCAGGGAGAGGTCCTCCGCTCGTCATCACAGACCCTCAGGTAAGGCTGCACCATTTTGACTTATAATAAGACTTATAACTTATAAGCAGTGTTGTAGTGGGGCTTTTAGAAGGGGGGGGGGGGGGCTCTTAAAGGGGAATTCCACCCATTTTCATTTTTTTCTGAGAGTGTATACAAATGTGAACCAAATGGAAAAAGAAAAAAGGAAACTCACTAACTTTTTTACCATATCCACACAACATCTCTATAGTGGAATAGTAAAATATTGAAAATGAGTGGAATCCCCCTTTAAGACACGTGCATGCACAGTTGCATTTGCATGAGCATTTGCGTGCACCTGTGCAACACACACAGACACGCTATTAAAACAAGTATAGCATATTGAGAAAGATTGTTTACAATGCCTAATTGTATCCATAAAAGTAAATGAAAAAACATAGGTCTACTTTTGCCCCAAAAATATTTTAGATGTGAGCTTATAAGACTTATAATAGTAAACAGTTTACAATTTAATCAGAATCTACAATACATTTTACAATATACAATGTAAGCACTAAAACAATGTAATACATTAGGCATCCTAATATAAGTCACTTCAGCAAGTACTGTGGGTTGGTATGTAATACAAGTGCTATGGGCTGAGATGGAGTCTGAAGAGGTGTGTTTTCAGACTGCGTTGGAAGATAGGGAGTGAGTCTGTGGTTCTGACAGCAGTAGGAAGTTCATTCCATAGTTTAGATAGGGAGTGAGTCTGTGGTTCTGACTGCAGTGGGAAGTTCATTCCATAGTTTAGATAGGGAGTGAGTCTGTGGTTCTGACTGCAGTGGGAAATTCATTCCATAGTTTAGATAGGGAGTGAGTCTGTGGTTCTGACTGCAGTGGGAAGTTCATTCCATAGTTTAGATATGGAGTGAGTCTGTGGTTCTGACTGCAGTGGGAAGTTCATTCCATAGTTTTGGAGCCAGGAGGGAAAAGAGCTTGGGGCGAGTGGAGCGTTGTCCAGGCACAGGTGGCACAGTGGTTAGTGCTGTCGCCTCACAGCTAGCCTCAGTGCCCATACCCGAGGTGGGGTTGGCGAAAGGCCCTTTCTGTGTGGAGTTTGCATGTTCTCCCCGCGTCCCATAGGGTAGATACTCTCACAAAAACATACTGCAATCCTGGACTCAAAACTGCCTCCCCCTGGCCAGCCGGGGCTCCTGATGGAGGGGACAGGAACTGGTTGGAATAACGTGTTCCTTCCATGCGCTACGTCCAACCATACCAGGGAAACTCCTCCCTGTCAGGTGAAAAGAAGGCAGCTTGGACTCCTCATGCATTGAAGGAAGCATGAGGCCAGTCCGCTGCCTCCCCAGGTTGGCGGAGGGTGAGTAGAGCCCAGGATCACATTAGGAATTGGCATTGGGTGAAAAAATTGGTTACAAAATTGTGAGATAAAAAAAATATTAAAAAAAAAGAAAAGTGGTGAAGTGGTCCTTTAACCAACTCTCCATCATTTAGGTGGGGACCACCTCAAGGAACCCTCTGAAGGACCCCCTCCTCCTCCGCGTACCACCACCACCACCACCATGCTCCTCACAGACCTGAACCGTGAGTGCCTCCTCCACGTCTTCTCCTTCCTGGACCGCGCTGCTCGTCTCAGCCTGTCTCTGACCTGCCTGAAGCTCAGAGACGTCTATCTGGACCCTGCTCTCTGGACGCTGCTGCGCTTCGGCTCCCCGCGGGAGCTGCGCGGTGACGACTTCGTTCTGGGACCGGCGCTGCGCTGCCTCAGCGTCCGCTGGCTGTCCAGCCGCGTGCAGCAGGTAGTCTATGTAGTTATGTAGCAGAATTTAGTTTACTGAATATTTCGTGAAGAATTTTGTAAACCATGTTTTCTCTGTTCTATGAACCCTCTATGGAACATGAAAAAAGTGGTTTACATTTTTTTATTTTTGCCCAGAAAATATTTACCCATAACATGCCATATAATGTAATAATTAAAAATATAATAATTCTTTAAGAAGCACATGTGACATTTTTCATGCTTCTGAATCCATCCCAAGCATTAGTTTTGCCCACAAAAAACACTCCTTGGGTTAAAATCAGCCATAGAAATCATGAAAAATGTGATGAGGTCAGCACATTTGGGCAAGTATCTATGGCCGTTTTTAGGCCAAGGAATGTTTTTTGGGCAAAACTAATGCTTGGGATGGATTCAGAAGCATGAAAAAAAAAAACTAGTTTGACATGTCGCATGTGCTTCTTAAAGAATTATTATATTTTTAATTATTACATTATATGGGATGTTATGGGTAAATATTTTCTGGGCAAAGATAAAAAAAATGTAAAGCACTTTTTTCATGTTCCATAGGGTTCATAGAACAGAAAAAATAAACATGGTTAACAAAAATCTTCACGAAACGTTCACTTAAATACACAATGCCATGCACTAAGGTCTGTAACGTGGAGGACTGGATGAAGAGCAGCTTCCAGAGGGATATCTGCTCCAAACACGACGGCATGGTCAGGGACTTCCTGGATAGAGTCTGCAAAACGTGAGTTTAAACACTTTGACACTTTGACCTCCGTAGAACAGTGGTTTTCAACTAGGAATGGGCAGATATATCGACCAGACAGATATTATCGGCTGATCAAGGCTTTAAAAATGAATATCAGAAAATATCGGTATCGAGAAAAATATATGCGGGGGCCTTCCTCCAATTATGATCAAGTGGGGGTGGGCCTTGGTGCATGTGCTGTTGGTCTGTTGTACTGTTTTCTAAATCACCCAAATCACTGAATGCTCACATTATCTCTGTTTTGTCCACCACAAAAGTCTGCGTATATCGGTATTGTTTGATATCAGTTGATATCAGTATCGGAAATTAAGAGTTAACTGAATGTGTTTGTTTGACGCTGTTTAGACCTGCAACGATTAATCGATTAATTGTAACCGATTGTTCAATTAGTTGTCAAGACTTTCAGTAGTAATCGATTCATTGGTTTGTTAACTAATCACTTAAGTTTTTACCCGTTTTCCTAATTAACCATAGTTTTTACCAGTGTTAAGTGTAACAAATTACAAAAAAGAAGAAAGGGGCTCACAACTCACTTTTATTAAAGTGCTCCAAAATGTATTAAAGCGACAGCAGGTTAATAAGCGACGTTTCAACATGTCAAGGTCTTCTTCAGGCATGAAGAAATTCCACCCATTTTCAACATTTCACTGTCATTAATTAATACGCTTTGGAGATGTCGTGTGGACATGATAAAAGGTTCCCCCATTTGGCGCCCGCTGACCTAATGCTCCACGCCACATAATATAGGCTCTCGCCTGACAGCGTGTCGCGTGTTCGAGCCCCGTTCATGAACACATTTGCTGCATGTCTCTCCCCTTCTTTACTTTCCTTTCAAGTAAAGTCACAAAAGCCGAATAACAACAACAAAAAGGACAGACGATCTGCAAAGAGAAAAAAGGCCTGTTAGTGTTCACAGTCATGTCCTAATGGATAGGGAGCTTCATATATTAATAATGTTGTATAACATAGCGTATTATTCAAGGTAACATAATTGCTGGTCGCTAACGAGTCACTGGAGAGATCAGCTGGTTGGGCAGCAACCAGGGACGGATTCAGACAGCCCTACTAGGCTGGGCTGGAAGAACGGCAGGGTGCAGTGGCAACTACAAGCTTTTTCATATGAAGCAGTGGTTTTCAACCTTTTTGACACCGGAACCCGCTATTTATTCGGCATTTGTGCCACGGAGGAGGACTACCATTTGATGACATTTTAGCCCCACAAACATACCCCAAAACGAAAGATTTATTTTGCTTTTGTCCACAATTCCAGGCTGGATTTGGGAAACAAAACAGTCAAACATACAGATCAAAATGACCATTAATCTTCTACATTCTCTAGTTGTGTAGACTTGGGGCTAATTCACATGATGAATATTTTAACTCTTGAGAGCGTAAAAATGAAACCAAAATGGTTTCATTTTTACGCTCTCAGAGTTAGAGTTACATCTGGTTAACCAACTGGACCTCTCTCTCACCCACTGATATTACCTTTCATTGGGTGGGCATACAGGATGCATATTTGCGTGGGCTCTGCCCACCCCTGCCCCCCCTCTAGATCCGGCCCTGACAGCAACTGCTGCTGCTTAGCAACTGTTGTACTGAATGACAACTGATCTGCAGAGAGCAGGGCTGGGTGTCAGGGCAGTGTGAACCACATGGTACTATACACACACACACACACACACACACACACACACACACACACACACACACACACACACACACACACACACACACGCACACGCGCACGCACACACACACACACACACACACACATACACACACACACACACACACACACACACACACACACACACACGCCTCAATAGAGTACAGTCAGCTCATACCTTTAAATGCTGCAAGAGGAGAACATTTAGCATTCATTTACTCATTCATATCATTAGCAGTGTTGGGCAATATTACTTATTACTTAAAGGGGAATTCCACCCATTTTTCTGAGAGCGTACAAATGCAACCAAATGAACCCTAACAGGTTCATTTGGTTCCATTTGTACGCTCTCAGAAAAAAAGAGGTGTCTAAAGAAATCCATTAACATGGTGACAACAAATACATCTTGATGATGTCATCAAGATGTTTCACCATGTTAGTGGTTTTCTTCAGACCTCCATTTCTTGGGAACACAGAATGGTGGAACTATTTTTTATCATGTCCACCCAGCACCTCTAGGGTATACTAATGACATATTAGAATGTTGAAAATGGGTGGAGTTCCCCTTTAAGTTATTTATTACTTGAATCACAGAGTAATATGCTACATACAAGTCCCCCCCTACTACCCACTAAAGAATAGAATAGAATAGAATAGAATAGAATAGAATAGAATAGAATAGAATAGAATAGAATAGAATAGAATAGAATAGAATAGAATAGAATAGAGAAGTTGTCTCTAAAAGACAGCTCGTAGTGTATGTCCTGTGTGCAGAATGCTGATGTGGATTAGGATCTACAAACTACTGCAAATCTCTGTTGTTATCTGTTGATAACTTGTAGATCTGTTCTGTTTTCACATCACCGTTACCCTACTTAGCACCTATCAGCCACCTGAGGACTTCTCAACATGTTTGGCTCATGGGGACTACATAGACCGTATCACTATTCATTACACCCAAAAAGTATAGCTCCATGCTAATATTTAGAGATAATTCAACAATACAAACTACATTCGTTTTGTGGATTCATCTACTTTTTCTGCGTGGCCCCAGTGACCTCCACAGAATGACCAGGACTACTAAATGTCAGCTTTACTAAATTATAGTTTAATGTCAGCTTTACTAAACTACTGGTTAAGGTCAGCTTTACTAAACTGTAGTTTAATGTCATCTTTACTAGTAAACTATCACTTAATGTCAGCTTTACTTAACTACTACTGGTTAATGTCAGCTTTACTAAACTACTACTGGTTAATGTCAGCTTTACTAAACTACTACTGGTTAATGTCAGCTTTACTAAACTACTACTGGTTAATGTCAGCTTTACTAAACTGTAGTTTAATGTCAGCTTTACTAGTAAACTATCACTTAATGTCAGCTTTACTAAACTACTACTGGTTAATGTCAGCTTTACTAAACTACTACTGGTTAATGTCAGCTTTACTAAACTGTAGTTTAATGTCAGCTTATAGTAAACTATCACTTAATGTCAGCTTTACTAAACTACTACTGGTTAATGTCAGCTTTACTAAACTGTAGTTTAATGTCAGCTTTACTAGTAAACTATCACTTAATGTCAGCTTTACTAATTTATAGTTTAATGTCAGCTTTACTAAATTATAGTTTAATGTCAGCTTTACTAAATTATAGTTTAATGTCAGCTTTACTAAATTATAGTTTAATGTCAGCTTTACTAAACTATAATTTAATGTCAGCTTTACTAAACTATAGTTTAATATTCACCAAAAGCAGAACTCCCAGCACGGGACTCTGGACACTAATTAATACAGTTCCAAAAATCTGAACTATCTCTTCAAACAACTTCTCCAGAATCCAGAAGAAATTGCAAGGAAAAAGACAACAACAAGTGCACGTGACAGTTTTAGGGTAGGAGGAGGAGGACTAGCCCCCACCCCATCTATGCAGACCCTCCCCCCAGCTTTGTGCAGACTGTGTAGATTTACAGGCAGGCAGGCAGCAGGAGCGGATGTAGCATTCCCCATTTGGGGGGGCAGGAGAAAATGATACGGGGGCGGCTTCATCGATGAAGTCGCCCCCGTTACAGGACTTAATAAAAGTTACATGACTTTTATTAAGCAATTAAGCATCAATAATAACATCAGTTGTTGTTGAAGTTGCAACAGACATGCAGCATGCATAAAGCTAAAGGTCTGACTCAGAGAGTTTTCTGTTTTCAATGATGAAATGCTGTTGGTTTAGTGGTGACACAGCTGTAGTTGGTAGTGTTTCAAATCAATTTAAATATAAGCACTTCTTGGGTTGTTTTGCATGCCATCATGTTTGGTGTGGCTGTCTGGGCATTGATGGGGGCATTGCCCCCCCATGCCCATGCCTAGATCCGCCCCGTCAGTCAGGCAGGTGTAGTTGTGCAGCTACAACAGTCTCTTTGTGTCCTGGTGTCAGAGCACAGATCTGCTCTGACACCCCCTGGATCAGCCTATTGGTTCACATTATATACACCAGTGCAGTGGTTTCCAACCAGTGGTCCGGGGACCACCAGGGGTCCCTGAAGTTGAGAGGGTAGGGTTCCAGGTGGTCCCCTTGCAGCTAAATGATGGAGAGTTGGTAACCAAGTGGACCTATTTAAAAATCATCTTTTAATTCTTGTCAGTGTGAAACCAAATGAACCCCTTACAGGTCCATTAGATTCAAGTATTGTTACATTTGCCAAGTAAGAATGTCAAAGTTCAAAGTCTGAGAGGCTAAAATGCCGCCTCATCCCCCCCCCCCCCCCCCCCCCCCCCCACACACACACACACCGACGCACACACATTAGCACCTCCTTGCCATGAGCCCGATGTCAATTATTTGTTGACAACAATAAAGTTGTGGTCCGTCTGCAGAGCAAAGCAAGTACTGTATCTGTTTGCAGATAGACGCAGAGGGAAAAAAGCACTTCTAAAATATTTTTGGGGCAAAGGTAGGCTTAAAAAGTAGGCCTAACAATCTTTCTCATGCTATACTTGTTTTAATAGCGTGTCTGTGTGTGTTGTGCAGGTGCACGCAAATATAAGTGTGCATGCACGTGTGTTAAAGAGGAATTCCACTCATTTTCAATATTTTACTATGTCATTAATATACCTTAGAGATGTTGTGTGGACATTGTAGGGAAAAAAAGTTCCCTCATTCTGTTTCCTAGAAATGGAGTTCTGAAAAAAATCATTAGCATGGTGAATACATCCTGATGACATAATCAAAATGTGTTTCACCATGTTAATGAGTTTCCTTTTTTCTGAGAGTGTACAAATGTGAACCAAATGGACCCTAGCGGGTCCATTTGGTTCCACGTGTACAGTCTCAGAAAAAAAAAAGAAAATGGGTGGAATTCCCCTTTAAGAGGCATCCCCCCACTTCTAAAAGTCCCACTACAACACTGGTTAGTATAGCCTTATAGTCTACAGTATAGTGCTGCTCTTTTGAGCAGACATAATAACTGTTAAGGAACAGCAAACAGGTCATTAGTGAGATGATTACAGGTTATAGATCATGGTTTTGGAGAGCTGCCATGGGAGCTGTTTGCAACAAACAGCATTCATCTAAAACACATATCTATGGTCCCTATAACAACAGCTACTACTTTACACTGTATATAGGCTACTCTATACTGGTTTTCAAGCAGTCAGTGGCCCTTGAGAGGGTTCCAGGTGGTCCCCGGGCTAAATGATGGAAAGTTGGTAGATCTAACTTTTACTAAGAGTAAAAATGAAACCAAATGGACCCTTGCAGGTCCATTTGGTTTCATGTTTACACTCTCAAAGAGTTAAAATATTCAACATGTGAATTAACCCCAAGTCTACACAACTAGAGAATGTAGAAGAATAATGGTCATTTTGATCTGTATTTTGGACTGTTTTGTTTCCCCAAATCCAGCCTGGAATTGTGGACAAAAGCAAAAGAAATGTCCTCAAATGGTGGTCCGTGGCTGAATGCTGGGCCCTGGTATAAAAAAGATTGAAAACTGCATACTGCATCTCAGGTATATCAGATATAGCGTTAGTAAAATAAATACTGCTGAGTGCTGACATTAACGCAGCACACGATTGAGGAAAGGAAAAAAAAAACACAAATCTGTTCCCTGTAACATTAAACAACTGTCAGAGCAAAGCGAGGGAAGCTTATGTTAATAGCTACCTTGGAGACAAATTGGATGATGTAAATTCTTGTTGTTTTTTTTCCCTTCACTTTGGTGTCTGTGAGTGAGTGACTGGGAGCTCGGCGGTCCCTGTGATAACAGATGGCTCCGCGTGTGAATCCCACGTCATGGTGACTTGCTATATTTTTCATCTTGTCGCTCCCAAGGCTAGAAGAACACACAACGTGTTAGAATCTGTTCAGTGATGATGCCAGAGAACTAACTGCTGATGGATGGATGGAACGATCTTTCTGTCGCAGGGGATCGGGATAGTTTTATAAACTCAACTTAAACACAACAGACACAACTTAAAGGGGACATGGTGGCACAGTGATTGGTGCTGTCGCCTCACAGCTAGAAGGTCTTGGGTTCGATTCCCGCTAGGGACACTGCTGTGGGTGCTGGCGGCGTGTCTCCTCCTTCGCGTCATCACTTTCTGTGTGGAGTTTGCATGTTCTCCCCGTGTCCCCTAGGGTAGATACCCTCACAAAAACATGCAGTAATCCTGGACTCTAAACTGCCTCCCCCTGGCCAGCTGGGGCGCCTGATGGAGGGGACAGGAACTGGTTGGAATAACGTGTTCCTTCCACACACTACGTCCAAAAGCTCTATTGCCCTAAAGCCCTATTGGCACAATCTATGTGATTTTTTTTATTGGTTAATGGCACTATATAAATGCCCCATTTACCATTTGACACTAATGAGCATGCAGAACTCGATGTGAAAATATATTCCAGGAACCTCCCATAAGATATCTTTACGGCTCGAGTGATTGATTGTCAAGCATTTTAATATAAAAGAACCCTTTTTTTTCTTATAACTTTATTTATAAGTATGATTTATTGTAAAAAATCAATGTGCCAATGAAGCCAAACAAACCCTAGTGGATCTGTTTGGTTCCAAACTATGATTTGGGGACAC
>CM076969.1:15792455-15814955 GCA_039105355.1 Benthosema pterotum | reverse complement strand
TATGAAAAACGTTGAAAACCACTGATTTAGTTCCCTGATTGGTCAAATATCTGGTAAAAATGGCCTAACACACTCTCTCTCTCTCCCTCTCTCCCAGGTGTCCCAACCTACGGTCCCTGACCCTCTCCGGCTGCGGCCACATCACAGACGATGACGTGGTGTCCGTGCTGCGCTCCTGCAGGAAGCTGCGGCGCCTCCACCTGGAGAACTGCGTCCGCCTGACGGACGCCACGCTGCGAGCGCTTTGCTGCAACGACGACGAGGCAGACGGAGGTCTGGAGCACCTAGAGGAGGTGACGGTGGACTACTGCCGCAACGTGACGCAGGCGGGGCTGAGCGCCGTGCGACAGGGACGCCCCGCCGTGCGTCTGAGCGCCGTGAGGACCGGAGACATGCTGCCGGACATCAGGAAACCTCCAGAGAAGAAGGAGGAGAGGAGGAGGGGGCAGCAAAACAGGACAGCACTGCTGAGCAAAGTTCTGATGTTCTCCTGACCGTACTATTTATTCAGCATTTGAGCCACGGAGGTCCACCACTTGATGACATTTTATCCCCACAAACCCCCCAACCTTTTGATTTTGTCCACAATACCAGGCTGGAGTCAAACATACAAATCAAAATGAACATTAATCTTCTACATTCTCTAGTTGTGTAGACTTGTGGCTAATTCACATGATGAATATTTTAACTCTTGAGAGTGTGAACATGAAACCAAATGGACCCGCAAGGGTCCATTTGGTTTCATGTTTACGCTTTCAAAGAGTTACATCTGGTTAACCAACTTTCCATATTGCTGGGGACCACACTGCCATACATCCATACCTCCATCTTCAACCGCTTGTCTGTAGTCAGGTCACAGGGGGCAGGAAACCAGGACAGCACTGCTGACCAAAGTCCTGATGTTCTCCTGACCATACATCCATCTATCCATCTTCAACACAGAGAAAAACCAATGGTCAAAAACAACCTAACTTCGGTCAAATTTCAACCAAACGTAGAGGTTGAATAAGGACCAACTGGGTCTTTGGTCAATCTGACCGAATAATGCGTGTTATTATATTTGACCGAATGCATTTGGTTACATTAATAACCCAATTATGAGGGTCAACATAACCTAAGTACCAGTTGATTTGACCGAACATATTAGCTTGCATTAATAACCTAATTTTGAGGGTCAAGATTACCCAACTGCCAGTTGAATTGATACAGAATATTCAGTTAACCCATTTGTTTTATTAAAGGGAAATTCCACCCATTTAAAGGGGAACTTCGCCACTTTTCAACACTCTTTGTGTGGTGTTGGTCATTAGCATACATGCTAATGGCCTCCTGATTAATAACATTGGGATTCTGTGGCTCCAGCGCCGTGCTTCCCAAGTTGTCAGATTCTGACCCAGTGACGTCATTGGGTCAGAACGTCCCACTGACTTAAACTACAGCGAGTATGTGGACGGGTAAGGTTACCGTACCGGTCTGAGTAACGGTCTGAGTGCCGGTCTGAAGGAAAAGTCGTTGCAGTGTTGTGTTTACAGTGTTGGATGCATTCCTCGGCATTAGTATCCTATCTGTTCCTGTAAAAAGTATAAATAATTTCATTTTTCGTCATTTTGTCCGAAAAATTCTACAATACCCACAGTGCACCGCGGCATCAACCAAAGTCTGTGACCTAACAAATTGGTTACCGTACCGGTCTGAGTAACGGTCTGAGTGCCGGTCTGAAGGAAAAGTCGTTGCAGTGTTGTGTTTACAGTGTTGGATGCATTCCTCGGCATTAGTATCCTATCTGTTCCTGTAAAAAGTATAAATAATTTCATTTTTCGTCATTTTGTCCGAGAAATTCTACAATACCCACAGTGCACCGCGGCATCAACCAAAGTCTGTGACCTAACAAATTGGTTACCGTACCGGTCTGAGTAACGGTCTGAGTGCCGGTCTGAAGGAAAAGTCGTTGCAGTGTTGTGTTTACAGTGTTGGATGCATTCCTCGGCATTAGTATCCTATCTGTTCCTGTAAAAAGTATAAATAATTTCATTTTTCGTCATTTTGTCCGAGAAATTCTACAATACCCACAGTGCACCGCGGCATCAACCAAAGTCTGTGACCTAACAAATTGGTTATTCTCATTAAAACAACCCAAAACCAATAACCAAATAAAACAACCCATGAATTCGGTCAAAATAAAATCCCTGCAACCCAGGAAAAGGTTATGGCTTCAAGAAATAACCCAGGAAAGTGACCTAACACCATTGACTGAAGTGTTTAGTTGCAATTTTGACCGATTAGTTTTTTGTGTGAACCGCTTGCCTGTAGTCGTGTCACAGGGGGCAACATATCCAGCTCCAGACTTCCCTCTCCAAAGCACAGGGACATGCACACATAGACTCTTTTTTAACCTTTTTTTTATCTGTGAAACAAAGTGCCCTTTCCAAGAGAGACAGTGACATAATTTCACGACCTCAACCTAGATCCCGGCCGATGCTTCTCCATTCATGATTCAATAAACCGATTCGATTGGCCACGAACGATGCTTATAGGTGGGGAACTCTGTCCACCATTTTACAAACGGTTGACCTTTTCCCCAAACCGTCACAACAGAATATCATTGAACTACCAGCAGCTGCCTTATTTATATCCAGTATTGTGTTTTGTGTACTACAAGAATTTGTCTAGGTCTGCCAGTGGAGATATAATCCATATGGTCCTCGGTCTGCGCCGGGTTCTCCTCCCAGTGGAGATATAATCCATATGGTCCTCGGTCTGCCCCGGGTTCTCCTCCCAGTGGAGATATAATCCATATGGTCCTCGGTCTGCCCCGGGGTCATCGAGGGAATGGAGGACCTCCCTAGGGAGACACTTGAGAGGCATCCTAACTAGATGAACACGAACCACCTGAACTATAGCACCAGTGGCTCTACTAGTCCATATACTGTAGTCTCTTATAATGAATTTCATTTAGTTTTGGTCACCTGGAATGTTGTAGTGTTGTTGTAGTTTAGTCGACTGAATATCATAAGATTTTAGTCGACTAAATCTACAGGTGATAATAAAATAAAATTAATTTTGGCAGGATTTAATGTTGTCGTAATAGCTGATTTTACACGATGCAAATAGCCCAACTGTAAGCTCAAAATGCGTTGTGCTCTCAGCTTGTAGATCTGCTATATTCAGCATGAAACCAAGTAGAACATGACTTACCATATCCTCATGTCCACTAATTCCTTCCTAACATTTTATGCCAGTTTTTTTTTTAATGATAATTTATTCAACTAGGCTGTAACTAGACTTAACACCAAAACATTTCAGGTGATGAAAAGAAATGAAATGTCATTCAAGAGACTGAACCAAGAGTCAAAGTGTTTCCTCAGGGCCCAGAAGGGGGCGCTGTTCTGCTCTCTATTATGCTAACTTTCCTCAAGTCATCACTAGATGGGATTCTTCATTCATGTGTGTCTGTATTTAATGGAATGTTTGATACAAACTTTTTTCACTTTTATATTTATTTTTAAATACTCCACAACTGCATACTGTTCCTTTGTATAAACTAGACTTTGCTTCTCATCTTTGTTTTATATTTAAAAAAAATCTTTCTATTTGGAGGGAAAAGGTCACCCTTAATAAAAGCTTTTGAATAAAAAATGAGTCCTTAGTTATTCCTCCAGAAAAGTCACAAGTGTAGAACCTCCTTTTGTAACTTCTGGGAATAGTCAATCTGCCTGAGTTGTGACTGCTGTTGGCAGCACGTTATAATATTATCTCTGTCTGCCTGTCTGCCTGCCTGCCTGCCTGCCTGCCTGCCTGCCTGCCTGCCTGCCTGCCTGCCTGTCTGTCTGTCTGTCTGTCTGTCTGCCTGCCTGCCTGCCTGCCTGCCTGCCTGCCTGCCTGCCTGCCTGCCTGCCTGCCTGCCTGCCTGCCTGCCTGCCTGCCTGCCTGCCTGCCTGCCTGCCTGCCTGCCTCTCTCTCTGTCTCCCTCTCTACCCCTCCCTGTGTGCGCGCGCACGTGTGCATCATATATGACATAGATGCTGGTTCAGGTATATGGATTGTTGGCAATGCAGTTTTGACATAGAAACACATGGTGTTTCCATTAAACTATAGTTTAACAAAATACTTGTACAACCCACTGAGCACAAGTGTCTTAAAAAAAGTCTAAAAACGAATAACATCTAAAAAAAAAAAAAATAAAAAAAAAGTTTTTAGATGTCTAATCTTAGGGGGCTAATCAACGTCTAATCTATAATTAGACCTCTAAAACTGTATACTGTATACGGTTTTTCGACATTTTTTAGATCTGTGCTCAGTGGGAATAATAAAAAGTTTCTGCAGCAAGTCGGATTTGTTTTGGTGCAGCACACCGCCAGTCACCACTACGTCATTACCTGTGTGTTGTTGTGGTTCAGTTCAAATCCCTACAGAGGGAAAACCAAACTGGACAAGTGAACAATAATGGTGGATTAAACTAAAGGAACTCAAACAGAAAGCATCACAAACACGACAAAACTCCGACCCAAACACTAGCTTCAGAATGTTACATTTAGAGAATGATGGTAGTGAAAGCAGCAGCAGCAGCAGCAGCAGCAGCAGCAGCATATCACCACGTCTCTGGACGCTGCGGGGAGTTGAATTCGTCAACAGTTGTACTTGTCCACCAGAGGACCTCGGCGCACTGCTGGCGCATCAAACCAGGTGAAACAGGACGAAAGAAAGACTCGTTTTGGTGAGTACATGGTTGTGAAGACAGTGTGAAGTCTGTTTAGCTCATAATATGATGCACTAGTAAAACGCATTAGCCTGTATCTGTCAGGGTTGACTGTCCAGGTTGTTTTACTGTATGAGGAAGTTTAGTCGGAACTGTCAGTCCAGTCACATCATAACACATGGCATTGTTGGGAAATGAGTTATTATGAGTTCCGGACAAACAGCATGGTGCTTATTTGTGTCACTGTCAGCTGAAGCTTCATGTCAGAAGTTTGTGTTGGAGGCTTGGAGCGCCTCAGTGTTGTCTGGTGAGAGAGTTTAGGTTCAGCCTCTTCCAGAGAGAGATGGAGGATGAAGGAGAATAATTATCTGTGTTTTACCATGCCAAGAGATTGGCAGGTGTTGAACTTGAGTCACTGACTTTAGGTGATTTATGGAAATTATTAAAATCCAAGATTTGTACATACAGCGTATTTGTAGCCTACATGTATTGTTGGTCAGTGACACCCGGGCACAGTCAGAGGCCATATACAGTATAACCAGTTTAACAGTTTACACAACCAGAGCATAGTTGTGACTAGGCCTATATAGCTACAGTATGTGTCTCCCTGGATGTAACACCAGAGAGCACAGTATAGCTTGGGGGATCTACAAGTGTGTGTGTGTGTGTGTGTGTGTGTGTGTGTGTGTGTGTGTGTGTGTGTGTGTGTGTGTGTGTGTGTGTGTGTGTGTGTGTGTGTGGAGAGAGAGAGGCTTTCAGTATACCGTGAGGTTGCAGCGATGCCCTGAACACAATTCATCATCATTCATTACCAAGTTGACATAACAAGGCCTCTGTTGCAGCACTAGAAACTACCTTTAATTTACAAGTATATAATTAGTGAATCACATTTGCGATGCAAGTGAGGCTGAAATCTCTTATTCCTCCACTGATACTAATTACTACAGTAACTGAAGTGGTCACAGAACACAAGCCTTCATATTTATCATGCTTGTATTTAGTCTGTACAAGTGATTTTTGTTTTGTTTTTCTAGGACAGTTAATTAACCTTATCTTCAGCATCATGTTGATGCTAGGCCCTGCCATTATCCCCAAACCAAATTGATGCAAATGCTCCCATCACTTCACACAAGACAGAGGATCAGGGGCAGATCTAGGCATGGGCTTGGGGGGAGCAATGCCCCCTAAATGCCAAGTCTGCCCCAACTAACACGACCAATGGTATTTCAAATGAAAATGCTCATATTTAAAATGATTTGAAACACTACTGCTGCTACTAACTAACTACAGCTGTGTCACCACTAAACCAACAGCATTTCATCATTGAAAACAGAAAACTCTCTGAGTCAGACCTTTAGATTTATGCATGCTGTGTGTCTGTTGCAACTTCAACAACAACTGATGTTATTATTGATGCTTTACTTGACTAATGAAAGTCCTGTACCCAAAAGTGGTATGGGTGCGGCTTCGCCCGTGTCGCTTTGCGCCATGGGCGACACGATGAAGCCCCCATACAATTTTCTCCTGCGCCTCCAATTGGGAAATGTTACATCCGCCCCTGCAGAGGATTGTAATAAAGGTCATTTTTATTATAATGTGAAACATGTGCTCCTCAGCACAGATCTCTACTAGGCCTGGATACTCGATAAATTATCTTGTATCTAAATTATCTTGTATCTCTCCAAAAGTGAAAGTGATTTTGTACATGATTTTTTTTTGAGGCGCCAATCAACAATGTGGGATTGTTTAGATAGTGCATTCATCATATGTTTTTCTTTATTCTTAAAAAATATTCCCAATTAGGCATTGTATGTTACTGCATTCGGACTGTAGAGGTTTTGATGGATTTCCTGAAATCAGATTTGACATCGGTTTTCATTTCAATTTCCATATCGGTGCATGGCTAATGTATACAGTTTACCTCTGTGATTGCATAGATAACAGAGAAAACACACGCGTCAGCAGCCAGTCAACACGTGCAGCATATTATACCCAAAAGGTTGCAATTTCAGACCTCAACAGTATAATTGTGTAGTGATTGATTCCCAGGCAGCTGCCAAGAGTAATTATTTAGTGTCAGGAGTTCCAGGTGTGTGCAGGGGCGGATGTAACATTTCCCAATTGGGGGGCAGAAGGGGGCAGAAAATTTCCCAATTGGGGTGGGCAGAAGAAAATGGTGGCATCGCCCGTGTCGCTTCGCACCACGGGCGATGAAGCCGCGCCCAAACCATTTTCTTCTGCCATTTTTGATTACAGACTTTTATTAGTCAAGTAAAGCATCAATAATAACATCAGTTGTTGTTGAAGTTGCAACAGACACACAGCATCCATAAAGCTAAAGGTCTGACTCAGAGAGTTTTCTGTTTTCAATGATGAAATGCTGTTGGTTTAGTGGTGACACAGCTGTAGTTAGTTTTAGTAGCAGTAGTAGTGTCTGAAATCATTTTAAATATAAGCACTTTAATTTGAAATACCTGTATCTTGGGTTGTTTTGCATGCCATCATGTTTGGTGGGGCAGACTGGGCATTTAGGGGGGCATTGCCCCCTCCCCATGCCCATGCCTAGATCCGCCCCTGGGTGTGTGCGTTGTAGGAATCACCTGGAGGATGGATGGAGTCACATCCGGCTGCAGCATGCAGCAGCATGTCCTACAGCTGCAGCATGTCCTACAGCCGCCACAGGGCCTGTTTTGTAAAGTATGACTGCATCAGGACTTATAATCCCCTGGATTCTCTCTGAGGTTTTTCTGCTCACCGCAACATAAGACACCTTCTCTTTTTCAAATAGCTGAGTGATCTGAAAAGAAGACAAACGGGAGAAACCTGTCTGTTTGTCACAGATGTCAGTAGAAATCAGTGAATGTGAAGTGATTATAACAGTGGTTTTCAAACATTTTGATACCAGGGCCCACTATTTATTCAGAATTTGAGCTCCGGACCACTATTTGATGACATTTTAGCCCACAGACCCCAAAACTAAAGATTTATTTTCGCTTTGTCCACAATTCCCGGCTGGATTTGGGAAACAAACCAGTCAAACATACCGATCAAAATGACCATTAATCTTCTACATTCTCTAGTTGTGTAGACTTAGGGCTAATTCACATGATGAAACCAAATGGACCCGCAGGGGTCGGCTGGTAAGAGGAAGCTAGCACTGCTCTTTTTGGCAATGGCAGCGGTTATAACTGTATTTGATGAGCGTAGTGCTACGACAATAGCAGGAAAACGGTAACGTAATTTTAGCCAAAAATAAAAATAGATACATCACCATATATTTTGCCTTTTCCCCTCTATGTTGTTTCTACTTTGATGCTGCAGCTGGTTCCCTGCAGACAGACAGGAGAGGCACTGCTAATTTGTGAGGGTATAGGGGAGGGGTTGTGTGGGGTGAGGCAGCGTTTTAGCCAACCACAGCACAGCAGTCTCCAGCAGAGTGGAGGTGAGGTGGAGTTATATTCCGTTTTTTAAACAGTGTGTACAAACAGTGTGTTGTAAACACTAAAGTTCCCTCTATTACCTTTAAGTAGAACAGAGGTGGGCAATTATTTTTCCCAAGGGGCCAAATGAACAGTGTTGGGAATATTACTTTACCTTGTTAATATATTCGTTATTAATTATTACCTTCATTTTAAAGAAATATATTATATTACAATATTACTGTCTGAGCAAGTGTAATATATTAATATTACTATTACATATTACTCTTTTTTTTTTTTTTTTTTTTTTACAAAATATATAATTCAATATTTAGTGTCACTATTAATCAAATATTGCGTAGGCCAGTGGCATACCTACAATAAAGCAAGCGCACTTGGATATCTGGCCAAATACGTATGAAATCAACTTGAAAAAAGTCACTACTGAATAAATAATTTGATGACAAATTATATAAAATAAGTATTTATTTAACCTCTGCAGTTGTCAAGATAATTTCTCAAGAACATTTTCAATGAAACAGATTGACAGAAAGTAATATTGAAAGTAATGCGGTAATGCAGAAAGAAAAGTATAATATATTAGATTGTTTTTGTTCAGTAATATATTTATATTACAAGTTACTGCATTTTGGTAATATATTATGTAATATATTAAGTTACGTAGTGCACATGTCCCAACACTGCAAATGAGATACATAAAATATTGTGGAGGGCCAAGACTAAAGGCTGAACTAATGTCTACTCTGCGTAGTATTAATTTAATTTCAAGATAAAAGTAAGAGTAACATCAAGCATATTGACACCAGGGCCCACTATTCATTCAGTAGCCACGGACAAGCATTTGAGGACATTTTGGCCACAACAGACGCCAAGAATAAAGATTTATTTTGTTTTTGTCCACAATACCAGGCTGGATTTTACAAACAAAACAGGATAACAGATCAAAAATGACCATTCTTTTACATTCTGTGATTGTGTAAACAGACAATGAATATTTTAACTCCTGAGCGTAAACATGAAACCAAATGGACCCTTGCGGGTCCATTTGGTTTCATGTTTACGCTCTCAAAGAGTTACATCTGGTTAACCAACTTTCCATATTTAACTGGAACTCTCTCAAGCTGCAGCTGGTGGTCCCCGGGCCGGTCAGAGTCAGCCAAAGGGCCGCATTTGGCCCCCGGGCCGCATAATGCCCAGGTATGAAGTAGAATGTCTTATCTCAGTGGTTTTCAACCAGTGGTCCTTGAGAGAGTTCCAGGTGGTCCCCAGCTCAGTTGGTGAACCAGATGAAAAGTTGGTTAACCAGATGTAACTCTTTTGGGGTCTCTGGGGCTAAAATGTCATCAAATGGTGGTCCTCCGTGGCTCAAATGCTGAATAAATAGTGGGCCCTGGTATCAAAAAGGTTGAAAACCATGGTCTTATCTGACCCCATTGTTTTAGCTGTTTTCTGTTGTGTGAAATGCATATGAGATGAGTCATGCAGTCAGAGTCCAACAGGCCTGCTCTGTGTCCTCATGTAACTCCTTATAGAGCCTATATGTCTCTCAGCAACAGGAAATGTCAACATATGGTCCTAGTCATTGTACTGCACAGTGTTGCCAACTTGGTGCATTTGTCGATATACTGTACACTGCAAAAAATGCAGTCCTAAATATAAGGAATATATATATATATATATATGAGTGTAAAAGTACTAGAAACAAGCAAAATAATCTGTCCGTGGGGTAAGTGAATTGTAATTGGTAAGAATTCTTGTAATTAGAAATATGTTATAAAAACAAGGTTGATAATCTTATACAATTTTCTCCCCAGCGCTAAAATAAGTGAAAAACTCCTGGTGAGTGAAACTGCTGGTGAGTTGGGGGTGAAATTGGTTGACAGGCAGAGATAAAGCCCTTGTTTTTCACCATTTTTCCTCCTATGATAGAGTTCTCCTTCCTTCGTAGAAAGGACCATTGGTAACCAAATAGATCTGTAACTCTTGAGAGGTTAAAATGAAACATTTTACGCTCAAGAGTTACATTTCAAACATCTGAATTACCTAATTTTCAAGAATCTACACATTTAGAAAATGTAGAAGAATTGCTGTTTTGACCGTTTGACCAAACGTTTTAGCAGTTATTTCTCCTAAATCAGTCCCAGAGACTAAACTCTAAAACATCAAATGGTGATCCTCCTCCATGGCTAAAATGCAGAATAAACAGTGAGCCCTGGTATGAAACTGGTTGAAAACCCACTGCTCTAGCGCATTCTAGTGCATTTTGGAAGTACCACTATAGTGCATTTTGGATTTTGGCAGTTGGCAACACTGGTGGTACTGTATGAGTTTAAACCACTTCAGTATGCTGGAGGGAGAAAAAAAAGAACATAAAGTTGGCAACTAAACAACATTCTGTAGTACCGGAACACTGTGTGTGTGTGTGTGTGTGTGTGTGTGTGCGTGTGTGTGTGTGTGTGTGTGTGTGTGTGTGTGTGTGTGTGTGTGTGTGTGTGTGTGTGTGTGTGTGTGTGTGTGTGTGTGTGTGTGCGCGTGTGCGCGTGTGTGTGTGTGTGTGTGTGTGTGCGTGTGTGTGTGTGTGCGTGTGTGTGTGTGCTAAAAGCATATGAATTGAGTACAGCTGTCTAAACCGGTGGCTCTCACTAAATCAGGACACCAATGAGGGGAACTTCCCAAAGGACTTCACATACTGTGTGTGTGTGTGTGTGTGTGTGTGTGTGTGGGTGTGTGTGTGTGTGTGTGTGTGTGTGTGGGTGGGTGTGTGCGTGCGTGCGTGCGCGCGCGCGTGTGTGTGTCAGTGTTGTAATCGTCAAGCCTGACTATAACTCATCGGTTTATTTGTCAGGTGTAAGACTGAATCTGACGAACTAATACTAAATACTTTTTTTAGGATGATGACTAAAACTATCATTGACAGAGATGACTAAAACTAACTATCATTGATAGAAATCACTAAAACTGTGACTAAAATGAATAAGCATTTTGTCCCAAAACACAGAAACCATACAAGGTACCAACCAGCACATGGGAGCAATTAAGGGATAAGTGTGTTGCTCAGGGACACTACTCTGGTGGGGCCTGCGGGTTCACAACCTTGTGGTTATCACCCGGTGACTCTACCACTGAGCCTGTGTTGACTAAGACTAACTAAGACTAGACTAGCTGGGGCGAGTGTGTGTCTGTGTCTGTGTGCGTGATTGTCTGCGTGCGTGCGTGCGTGCGTGCGTGCGTGCGTGCGTGCGTGCGTGTGTGTGTGTGTGTGTGTGTGTGTGTGTGTGTGTGTGTGTGTGTGTGTGTGTGTGTGTGTGTGTGTGTGTGTGTGCTTGCTTGCCAATCGAGAAAAGAGACAGAAAGAGAGAGAGGGCAGTGGTCATAGTAATTCAATCACAGTTCAGTAAATTAATTATACAGTTCAATCATTATCTGGAACCATAATACCATCATACAACAGCAGAGGAATTTTGGCTCTGTGTGGCTCTGTGTCCTTGTAGGTTTGTTTAAAAATGAAATCCTTTCTCTCTGTCTTTATATATGCATAGAATTCTTGGCAGCAAGCAGAAGATTGGTTTGATTTCCCTGTGCCAGAGAGCGCTCTCTCTGTCTCTGTCTCTGTCTCTGTCTCTGTCTCTCTCTCTCTCTCTCTCTCTCTCTCTCTCTCTCTCTCTATCGTACCAACAGCCCTGTGTTGACCTTATATAAACCTTACAGCCAGTGCAGGGCGGATGTAACATTTCCCAATTGGGTCCCAAATGGTAGGAGACTAGGGGTGCAACTTCGTGCCACAGGCGATGAAGTCGCACCCATACCATTTTCGGATACAGGACTTTTATTACGCAAGTGAGGCATCAATAATAACAATAATCAGTTGTTGTTGAAGTTGCAACAGAAATGCATAAAGCATGCATAAAGCTAAAGGTCTGACTCAGAGAGTTTTCTGTTTTCAATGATGAAATGCTGTTGGTTTAATGGTGACACAGCTCAGTAGTAGTGTTGTAGTGTAAATATAAGCACTTTAATTTGAAATATCTTTGAAATTTGGGGTTGTTTGCATGCCATCATGTTTGGTGGGGAAGTCAGGGCATTTCGAGGGGCATTGCGCCCCCATGCCCATGCCTAGATCTCTCTCTCTCTCTCTCTCTCTCTCTCTCTCTCTCTCTCTCTCTCTCTCTCTCTCTCTCTCTCTCTCTCTCTCTCTCTCTCTCTCTCTCTCTCTCTCTCTCTCTCTCTCTCTATCAGCCCTGTGTTGACCTTATCTAAACCTTACAGCCAGTGCAGGGATCATATGAGGACTCTGTCTGTCTGTGTGAGGGGGCGGGGCTGCTGCTGGGGGTATATAGAGGAGACTATAGCAGGAGGAAGAGGCTCTTTGGTTTTACTATTTACCATTCAGGCATTTGGCTGCAGACAGACTGACGCTCTTAATCCACAGCGATTTACATACATTAAGCAAGAACCAACCCAAAAAGCATGGCAAGCAATGCATCGTCACATACATACATAAGTAGGCTGGTTAGCATGAATCATACATGAGCTTAAACACGTAAGAACATAGCAGTGGAATGTCAGTAATGTAAAGCTCTATGTCTACATGGAATGCTATTGTGATGAATGGTAAATGGTGCATTTATCTCATGACATTTAGGATTTCACATCTGTTTGGTAATGCAGTGTCAATAGAAACTGATAGGAGGCGTTCCATGCTACAGCTACAGAATGTAAATGCACCAGAATGAGATCATGAGGTATGGCCAATAAAGCTGCGATCGTCTCAGGATATTCTCCTGAGTTGACCTGGCCACTGGCACTGCCTTTGAACAATACACAGGGCTGGATCTAGGTATGGGCATGGGGGGGCAATGTCCCCCTAAATGCCCTGACTGCCCCACCAAAGAGGATGGCATACAAGCACCCAAATTTCAACGATATTTCAAATTAAAGTGCTTATATTTAAAATGATTTGAAACACTACTACTGCTACTAACTAACTACAGCTGTGTCACCACTAAACCAACAGCATTTCATCATTGAAAACAGAAAACTCTCTGAGTCAGACCTTTAGCTTTATTCATGCTGCGTGTCTGTTGCAACTTCAACAACAACTGATGTTATTATTGATGCTTTACTAATAAAAGTCCTGTAACTGAAAATCATGAAGAAATGTTGTCATAAACAGCATAAACAAAGTAAAGGATAGTGACAGGACCCATGCTTATGTGTCTGGCACACACCTGTGACTGAGCGGCACACACCTGTGACTGAGTGGCACACACCTGTGACAGAGTGGCACACACCTGTGACTGAGTGGCACACACCTGTGACAGAGTGGCACACACCTGTGACTGAGTGGCACACACCTGTGACTGAGTGGCACACACCTGTGACTGAGTGGCACACACACCTGTGACTGAGTGGCACACACCTGTGACAGAGTGGCACACACCTGTGACAGAGTGGCACACACCTGTGACAGAGTGGCACACACCTGTGACAGAGTGGCACACACCTGTGACTGAGTGGCACACACCTGTGACAGAGTGGCACACACCTGTGACAGAGTGGCACACACCTGTGACAGAGTGGCACACACCTGTGACAGAGTGGCACACACCTGTGACAGAGTGGCACACACACCTGTGACAGAGTGGCACACACCTGTGACAGAGTGGCACACACCTGTGACAGAGTGGCACACACCTCTGACTGTCAGACACCTGCCAGCACTTGAAATTAAAAACAACAGTGAATGTACAAAGAACAACATTTCATTTTTCCACACTCCTTGAAGGGTCCAACACACATGTTTATCAGTGCTACTGATTCCAGGAATGTCTGATCTCTACAAGTCATACCTTGTTGTAAAGGTGACTAATCAACGATTGAAAAAATATACAATACAAATCGTTATTATTAAAGTGGAGAAAATATTTTTCAAAGTTAGGTTTCTGAACATATGTGTGCCAGACTGATTATGTAGAAGACACTATAGGCCTATAGTATAGACAGAGCTGGCTGTGATCTCACTTTACAGTGTAGATAAGCATCTTTCCTCCCACGAGCAACAGTGTGGAATTTCCCTATAGCGGCTGATACGCTTGACGTAATGCAAATGAAACTACTGTGAGAACAATAGGTAGTCTATGGCTCTGTAGTAGACCAGGGGTTTTCAACAGGTGGTCCAGGGACCACCAGTGGTCTCTGAGAGGGTTCCAGGTGGTCCGCAGCTAAGTTGGTTAACCAGATGTAACTCTTGAGAGCGTAAAAGAGTTAAAATATTGATCATGTGAATTATCCCAAGTCTAGACAACTAGAGAATGTAGAAGATTAATGGTCATTGTGATCTGTATGTTTGACTGTTTGGTTTCCCAAATCCAGCCTGGAATTGTGGACAAAAGCAAAATAAATCTTTAGTTTTGGGGTCTGTGGGGCTAAAATGTCCTAAATAAATAGTGGTCCCTGGTATGAAAAAGGTTGAAAACCGCTGTAGTAGAACCATGGAGTCAACCTCTGCTCTCTCTCTCTCTCTCTCTCTCTCTCTCTCTCTCTCTCTCTCTCTCTCTCTCTCTCTCTCTCTATACTCTTCTACTCTCCACAGCTGGGACTTTGAACTTTAAGCCTGTGATCAATTCATGTTTTGGCTTGAGAAGAGCTGCGTTACATAAAAGAAAGAGAAAAGAAACCCCCTTCATTTGAAGATACCAGGACTCCAAATAGCCTACTACTACGATAGATAACAACGATTAGGGTTTTGTACGGCCGAAAGTTCACTCTCTTCTTGCCTGTGTCGAGCAGGGGTGGATCTAGGTGTGGGCATGGGGGGGCAATGCCCCCCGAAATGCCCAGTCTGCCCCACCAAAAACAATTCCATGCAAATCAACCAACCAAGATATTTCAAATTAAAGTGGTTATAATTAAAATGATTTGAAACACTACTACTGTCTGTTGCAAGTTCAACAACAACTGAAAAGTCCTGTAACTAAAAATGGTATGGGTGCGATGAAGCCACACCCTTATCATTTTCTCCTGTCCCCCCCAATTGGGAAATGTTAAATCCGCCCCTGCTGTCGAGTGGATGATGTGCTGCTTTGGATTTCTAAATCTGTCCCTAAATGACTTCTAAAAACTTCACTTTATAGAGCCTAGAAAAGTTTTTTCGACAACAGTGCAGGAATGCTAATGTAGTAGAATTGATCGTGTCCAGAGAGACGCTCCTGATGTCTAGCGTCTTCACAACAACACAGACCCATTAATCAGCTCTCTGTCAGAGACTTAACGTTATCAGTTCTGATCCTAAATCAATACATGTCCAAAGGCCTCAATAAACGCTTCAACACACCATGGGAAACGCTTGACTTTTGAGAGAGAGGGAAAAAAGTATTACAATAAGGCTGTGTCCTGACATTAAAGCAGCATTCAGTGATTTGGGTCATTTGGGAAAACCCTCCAACAACTTGTAGTGTAGGTCATGTGTTAATTAAGAATAGAGATGTACAACACAATGTGTTTAGAGACAACTTGTAGTGTAGGCCATGTGTTAAAGAATAGAGATGTACAACACAATGTGTTTAGAGACAACTTGTAGTGTAGGTCATGTGTTAAAGAATAGAGATGTACAACACAATGTGTTTAGAGACAACTTGTAGTGTAGGTCATGTGTTAAAGAATAGAGATGTACAACACAATGTGTTTAGAGACAACTTGTAGCGTAGGTCATGTGTTAAAGAATAGAGATGTACAACACAATGTGTTTAGAGGCAACTTGTAGTGTAGGTCATTTTTGCAGAATGCTGTGGTGGATTAGGATCTACAAAATACTGCACATCTTTGTTGTTATCTGTTGATAGCTTGTAAATGATAGCTTGTAAATAGCAATATGAGAATATATTATAGTGATTGAGCCTTTTAACAAAAGGTTTAACCAAACACATCTCTCTACATTTTAAGCAAACATACAGTTTAAGCTAAGGGTGACCACACTTTTTGACTTGTGGGTAGAGACACTGGATGGTAACCACAAGGTTGCCGGTTTGGCTCCCCCAGAGTTAGTGTCGATGTGTCTTTGAGCAAGACACTGAACCCCTGATTGCTCCTGATGTGCTGGTTGAACCTTGCATGGTTTCCGCCGCCATAATTGTATGAATATGTGTGTGAATGTGGGTGAATGTGATGCACAATCTATGCAAAGCGCCTTGGATAAAGGCGCGATTATATAAATGCACCATTTACCATTTACGACTGTAGTCCAAGAGCCAGAGGCTGATTTTTGGCTGAACATGTTTTGGTCAGATAAAATTTCAATGGGAGCCCAGTGATATCCCTTGAGTGTTTTTGTTATTAACCCCTTAATGCGAAACACAAGTAATCCTTCCTAAATGTTTGAGATTTATGGTATTTCATGCAACATGCTTTGAACAGATAGCCTATAACGGACATCCTGTCTGACATAATACAGACAGGAAACGTCATTGCACATAATGCATATCCTTATGAGGAACAATGTGGTACTGTATGTGACATATGAACTCTTTAGTTCTGTAGATCTCACATTTTGAATTATACCCAGTAGGAAATGCTTGTGCATGGCAGGTGAACATATCATTATTCTCTCTCTCTCTCTCTCTCTCTCTCTCTCTCTCTCTCTCTCTCTCTCTCTCTCTCTCTCTCTCTCTCTCTCTCTCTCTCTCTCTCCCTCCACCCCACACCAGGTTGGTTACAGAGATTAGAGGGACATTGTTGGGAAATGAACCTTAACTGGGCTGCAATGTTAGAAATGGCACAAAGGAACAGTGTTGCCAACTGCAAAAATCTAAAGTGGCACCAGGAGTTTTTCACTAGGGAGGTCTGGAAAAAGCTAAATATAGTGACAAATGCGCCAAGTTGGCAACACTGTATATATGATTCACTTCACTGCTATGGATTAAAAAACAGATACATCTAGTCTAGTCTAGCTAATATAATGCGAGAGTGGCTTGCCGGTTTATCCGTTCGCCTTTATGGCGCTTCTCCTACCAAACCACAATGTTTGCGCACATCTCACTATGCACAACACCTCCAGCACCTACTGTATGTCTAGACCACAGTCATACTCATTACTCTTTTGTAGTCATTCCATGTTATTCACTACTATTACAATTTCTCTTACATCTAACAATTACTTTTGTCATACTGCCTATGACGGAAGATGCAAATTGTTGCCCCAATTGGACTAAGCACCAGTCACCAGTATGTGAGGGCCGCACAATGGGCCGAATGGGCCGTAAATACAATATTAAACCTATTCCACGTCACTCAGCGTTTTGCTGTCCAAGTGTTCAGAATTCTGATTCTTTTTTATGTCAATCAATCAAGACACCTTAATTCACCTGGCAGATAAATATATAAAGCGTATAATCTCAGGGGCATGTCATGTCATGTGGTCTACCTAGACAGCCTTTGTGATCTACTGCTAGCCGACCGTGACCTACCGTTTGGGCCAGAGCAAGAGCAAGACCAAGTAGTTGTCCTTCCAGTCAGTCTTGCTGATTTTGAGGCTATACTATATCTTCTCACGCTGCAAAAATCCTCTCACTTACTGTCAGTGACACTTTGGAGAGTGTAACTGGACCTGCGTAGGCGTTTAGGTTCTTCATCATCTGTCACTCAGGATTTATGTAGTGTAGTTCACTAGTGAACTAGTGATACAGTCTGGGAGTTTCTGTCTCCTATGTGTGAAACATGAGCTGGTGATACAGGCAGGAAGGCTGTGGTGGTAATGTAGAGGAAAGGGGGGGTATGGGGAGTTAAGGGGCAGCAATTTGAGCGGTGAAACCCGAAATCAGCAGCAGCTTCCTGCCTGCCTTATAAGGTCATTTCCAGTCTCTCCACCCACCCAGTGATTAGTCACTTCATGTGCACTCTAAGGTGCTGTGATCTGGGGGCAGGTGGCAGCCGCAGAGACCGGAAACACATCCATATCAAAGGGGGTGTGAGGTTGCCCGATTGGCTGGAGGCTCCAAGAATAGACAAAGTCCAAGAATGTAGATATTCTGTTGCATTTATTTACCTCCAAAACTGATGAGCAGCTCATAAAATTTGGCTGTCACAGCTCAAGTCTGAGGAAAACGTAATACTACAAAATAATATGGCTGAAAACAAAACAAAGAAGTAAACACTTGATAACTAAACTAAGACAAAACAACAAACCAATAAATAAAGAAACCAAACACAGGCTATGCCTTCCTAAAAGACCCTGTCAGTTCTCCCTTGGTGTTGTCTCTTAGCTGTCTCAAACAACACTGAGCAATCTCCCTCACTCAACCATCCAGCCTCCCTTATACCAGGTGAGACCGACCCACAATGATTAGTAATTGAACAATCTACTCAAACAAGGTAAACATGACCCATGAGATAGACTAACTAGACAGTTACACATTCTCCTTCATCGACCTCAATGTTCTCCAATGCATCAAATAAATCACAAATTACAATAGAATCAGGCAACACAAATAAAAGTACATAACGCTACACAAAGCCACACCTCCCAGGTAGCTTGATGGCAGTAAATTAATGAAGCAGCTGTGCAGAGTGTGTTTGTATTGTTCAGTTCTACACAGAGAAAAAACAATGGTCAAAAACAACCTAACTTCGGTCAAATTTCAACCAAACGTAGAGGTTGAATAAGGACCAACTGGGTCTTTGGTCAATCTGACCGAATAATGCGTGTTATTATATTTGACCGAATGCATTTGGTTACATTAATAACCCAATTATGAGGGTCAACATAACCTAAGTACCAGTTGATTTGACCGAACATATTAGCTTGCATTAATAACCTAATTTTGAGGGTCAAGATTACCCAACTGCCAGTTGAATTGATACAGAATATTCAGTTAACCCATTTGTTTTATTAAAGGGAAATTCCACCCATTTAAAGGGGAACTTCGCCACTTTTCAACACTCTTTGTGTGGTGTTGGTCATTAGCATACATGCTAATGGCCTCCTGATTAATAACATTGGGATTCTGTGGCTCCAGCGCCGTGCTTCCCAAGTTGTCAGATTCTGACCCAGTGACGTCATTGGGTCAGAACGTCCCACTGACTTAAACTACAGCGAGTATGTGGACGGGTAAGGTTACCGTACCGGTCTGAGTAACGGTCTGAGTGCCGGTCTGAAGGAAAAGTCGTTGCAGTGTTGTGTTTACAGTGTTGGATGCATTCCTCGGCATTAGTATCCTATCTGTTCCTGTAAAAAGTATAAATAATTTCATTTTTCGTCATTTTGTCCGAGAAATTCTACAATACCCACAGTGCACCGCGGCATCAACCAAAGTCTGTGACCTAACAAATTGGTTACCGTACCGGTCTGAGTAACGGTCTGAGTGCCGGTCTGAAGGAAAAGTCGTTGCAGTGTTGTGTTTACAGTGTTGGATGCATTCCTCGGCATTAGTATCCTATCTGTTCCTGTAAAAAGTATAAATAATTTCATTTTTCGTCATTTTGTCCGAGAAATTCTACAATACCCACAGTGCACCGCGGCATCAACCAAAGTCTGTGACCTAACAAATTGGTTACCGTACCGGTCTGAGTAACGGTCTGAGTGCCGGTCTGAAGGAAAAGTCGTTGCAGTGTTGTGTTTACAGTGTTGGATGCATTCCTCGGCATTAGTATCCTATCTGTTCCTGTAAAAAGTATAAATAATTTCATTTTTTCGTCATTTTGTCCGAGAAATTCTACAATACCCACAGTGCACCGCGGCATCAACCAAAGTCTGTGACCTAACAAATTGGTTACCGTACCGGTCTGAGTAACGGTCTGAGTGCCGGTCTGAAGGAAAAGTCGTTGCAGTGTTGTGTTTACAGTGTTGGATGCATTCCTCGGCATTAGTATCCTATCTGTTCCTGTAAAAAGTATAAATAATTTCATTTTTCGTCATTTTGTCCGAGAAATTCTACAATACCCACAGTGCACCGCGGCATCAACCAAAGTCTGTGACCTAACAAATTGGTTATTCTCATTAAAACAACCCAAAACCAATAACCAAATAAAACAACCCATGAATTCGGTCAAAATAAAATCCCTGCAACCCAGGAAAAGGTTATGGCTTCAAGAAATAACCCAGGAAAGTGACCTAACACCATTGACTGAAGTGTTTAGTTGCAATTTTGACCGATTAGTTTTTTGTGTGTACATTGTGGAGTCTTCTGTGTCTATAGGGCACGGGTTGCCCCGTGACTGGGGGCTTCTGTCTCTGCCCCTGTTATCCCATCTGTGTGAATACAACTGCCAGACCACAGATGAAATGCAGAATTTACTCCATGGTGAAGGAAATGTCACTCCTTTCCTTTCCATGCCATTCAAGGCAGCATTGGTAAATGGTAGTCTTGGGCGGTATTGATTTTTTAATATCGGTATTGATAACATGTTAATTAGCTTGATATTCGATATTACTGGTATTGACCACTAGAGGACAATGGAGTGCAATCAGAGTTGGACACGTTCCACCAGTCACCTACCGTATTTTCCGCACTATAAGGCGCACCGGATTGTAAGGTGCACCGGGTTATAAAGTGCACCGGGTTATAAAGTGCACCGGGTTATAAAGTGCACCCCCTGTTATAAAGTGCACCGGATTATAAGGCACACCTTTTAGAACTGTTTTCATATATAGGGCGTACCGGATTATAAGGCGCAGAGAATAGCAGCTACTACAGTTAACATAGAATAGAAGCTACTGCAGTCGAACGATCCATATATAAGGCGCGCTGGATTATAAGGCCAGTGTGTATTTTTGAGAAAATTAAAGGCTTTTAGGTGCGCCTTATAGTCCGGAAAATACGGTAGTTCTCAGAGTTGCGACATTGAGGGGTCAGAAACTGAGCACTCTGCTGTTCAAGCAGCCTAAATAGGGACAAACTGGAGTTGGAAATACATTGTTTCCAAAAGGCCTAGCCCAAATAAGGACTATTTTAGGCATGTGTGTAACATGAAAATTGTTGGTATAGCTACAATTGAACCAGCAACCTTGCAGTTACCACCGGCAACCTTGTGGTTACCATCCAGTGACTCTACCCCTGAGCCACTGTCACCATTCAGGAGAATTACTTTTACTTTTATTTTTATTTTCCTGAAGACCCTTGAATTTGAACACAGCGCTTTGCGTTGAACAAATAAATTCATGTTACACCTGCATCTCCACTAGCTAAAGAGTGCTGCTGGTTTACGCCCCGAAAATAGCTGAATTTTGCTATTTGGGTGCAAAAAAGTGCCCTCTTATGTCATTTCAGCCCCTGCCCCTCTCTACCACTCTGTGCAGGCCCTTGCATTGTGGTCTGGTTGGGGTAACAGGAGATATAAAAGGAATAAGGGAGGAGTTGGACTTTGTGACAACCATTATGTTTCCCTTTGTTTGGATCCTGTGATAAATTACCATGTGTAGCCCTATATGTGTGTGTTTCTACCTGCTACCCGGACATGGAAATATTGTGTGTGCGATTTATAATCAGAATGTAATAAAGCATGGGTGTCAAACTGGACCGCCATGTAATTTCATTTGGCCCTTGAGACATTATCAAATTAAAGGGGAAGACCACCCATTTTCAACAATTTACTATGTCATTAATATACATTAGAGATGTTGTGTGGACATCATTAAAAAAGTAAAAAGTTCACCCCCATTCTGTGTTTCCTAGAAATGGAGGTCTGAAATAAATCATTAAAGGATCACTTCACTTTTCAATGTATCTCCATATAATAGATTCTCACTAGTGTACACGACAAAATACCACTATTTCTTTCTACTCAGTCTGTGTGCATTTATTTCCATTTGTTTTTTTTTTAAATGGGTGGAATTCCTCTGAAGTCGTGTTGCCTATGTATTCATCGTTTTATCTTTTTGTTTCTTTATTTTTGCTAGTATTAGTTTGTTATTGAGAATGACGATTGACTGGACCATGATGGGAGCAAGTTTGAGGAAAGTAAAATCCCTTAAACTTAATTGAGCCCTTCGCTAAGTCCCTCCCCAATTCGTCCTTGTCCAATAGGCACTTTCGAAGGGGAGAGCTTGACCTGCATAGCAACAGTTGCTAAACTATTTTGATTGTCATTGGACAGTGAGCAAACCCCACCCCAAAGGGTGGAGTTTAGAGAAGGGCTCATTCCTGACTGTTCTTGGAGCCTTGGCACAGTGACTGGTTAAATTATTCTTTCTCCTTTGTAGTTTTACTTCTATCACATGCAGGACTTTCGCCTGTAACATGATATTTCTGTGTGTGTGTGTGTGTGTGTGTGTGTGTGTGTGTGTGTGTGTGTGTGTGTGTGTGTGTGTGTGTGTGTGTGTGTGTGTGTGTGTGTGTGTGTGTGTGTGTGTGTGTGTGTGTAGAACAGACCCTG